>JAEIIJ010018682.1:2936-13785 GCA_018904815.1 Drosophila ogumai | reverse complement strand
CAGCGTGTGTGTGTGTGTGTGTGTGTGGTATATGTACTAAAAATTAAAAATAACGGTGGGGCCGTGAGTAAAAGTTGTACGTACGGGCCCCAGCAACGCCATCAAGTCCAATTCCCTGATCCCGTCGAACGTTTTTGGGAACCACCAGATACCAGATACCAGAGCACTTACCATGCGATCGTTGATCGTCGATCGCTGGTTCCGCCACACACGTGAGTCAAGCTAGGCTGAACACACTTTTGGGAATCGGGATCATAAGGTTAAAACCACGTCGAGCCTAGACAGAGTCATCGATTTCGCCTAGAAACGCGCACGCACTCGCCCGGATGGCATTGCATATATCTGCATCTGCTTACCAGCACACGATGCATACTCAAGCTAGTCGAAATACGTTGGATACTACGTTGAAGCAAGCAACAAATGTAGACCTTATATAGTTAATTCGTCTATGATAGTATACTTGATTACAAATGCAAATTAAGGTAACATTTATGAGGAAAAAAAACTCTTAAATAAAATGAACTACAATCCACGATATATACATTCCTTTAAGGTTTAGATACCAGTTCTACAGAATAGAATTGTAAACATACAATTCTCATGGTAAAGGTTGTTGGCAAAGGTTTGTAGGTTTTTTGTAGTTTCTGTTTTTTAATACCCCAAAACTTAACGGAAAGAGGAAAGGATATAAGATCCGTAGAGGTCTTAAAAGTAAGCTTTAAAAACGTATCTTCAAGATAGATAAATGCAAGTGCATTTTCTCATATCCAAAACAAACCTAAATGTCACTTGAAGAACAGATGCAAAGATACAAGTCCTAACAGATGTTCCTGATGTACCAATGTCCTTTTGCTAGAAGCAGTTGCGTCGCCACGGAGATCATCAACCCAAGCGCTAGGCAACCCGAAGCCAGGCCACTTGGGGTGCCAACGGCATACGGCATACTCGCATCTATTTTTAGGCTACGATTTTTCCTTTCCACTTGGCCCTTTGTAGAGCAGCATCCATCCCATAGGCGGCGATCCTCCGTCTCTCCCTCACGCACACACACACTGCAGGCGAGAGGGGAAGAGAGAGAGAGCGCGAGTGGGAGGGCCTGGAGTCCGGGAATCGGAGTAACTGCTTCCCTCCTTGGATTTTTGGTTGGATTGTTGGGAATCTTGCTAGCTGCTGGTGCTGCTGCTCCGACGTTCTGCCGCTGCCGCTGTGCTGACATAGACGTAGCCCCGTAGTAGCTGCTGGTCCGTAGTCGCGTTCTCTGCCCGATTCTATAAGTAGACATACATATGTATTTATGTATATTTATATACACGCACACACGTGCGCCCAGCTGTGTATGCGCCACACATGTGCACCGGCGGCGAGAGAAGACATAGTCAGCGCCACTCTCCGCCGCAATCTACCAAGTTAGAGCAGCGCCGTTCCGACGTTCTCCGTTCTCCGTTCTCCGTCCTCCGAGTTCCCACTACGAGGAGGAGCAAAGCAGAGCAATCGTCCGCCTAACGATCGTAGCAGTAGCGTCCGTGTGTGTGTGTGAGTGTACGAGCGCCCTGCCGCCATGTGTGTGGGTGTGTGTGTGTGTGTGCCGACTGCCGTTAGTATCGGCAACGGGATCGCCACGAAAAGTTCAGTTTCAGTTTCGTTGTTGTTTCGTTTGGTTTGGTTAGTTTTAGTTGGTTAGTTGGGGTCTCAGGACGGCGGAAGACGGAGAACGGTAAACTTTGTCCAGTGAGAGTGCGCGCCTTTTTTCTCTCAGTGCGCGAGTGAGTGTGGGGGGAAGAAATGGAGAGAGTGAGAGAGCCGTGAGTCGCGTGACCTAAAGCGCGTGAATGGCGTTCAAAGGAAGATCCGGCGGAGGCAGGGCCTTGCAACAACAAAAGCTTCTGACGTCGTCAAAAGTAACTGTAAACTGTTAATGCACGACTACAAAACGGTACAAAACGGACATTCGTGTGTGTATTGGCGCGGACACATGTGCATTTGATGCCGTGATTTGTTTTATTTCTATTTTGTGTTCTGCTTTTCGTTCCTTATTCCCCTCGCTTATGTGTTTTTTTGTTTTTATTTATTTATTTTTTTTTTTTTTTATTGTACTTTAGTGTGTTTTTGCCGACGTCGCCGTAGTCGTAGCCGTAGCCGATGAGCCGCCGTCGGAGGCTAAAAGGTTAACTTCTAAATATTAATAGTCGTCGGTTGGTCGGTTGTCAACAACAAAATGCGAGTAACGCCAGCCGGACAATAACAATAGCAACAAAGAAAGAGTACAAAAATCGCGTTCATTCGTGTATTCCGTTTTCGTTGTTTCTTATGCCGCATTTCGGTTTTTTGTGCTTTACTAAATCGTTGTTGTTTTCCTTGTTTTTTTTTTCTTCAGTGTCATAGACCACAGTAATATGTGTGATTTGAAAAATAAAAACAATTAAAAAGTGTACAGTTAAAGTTACTCCGGAGCTTCTTGAGCCGGTAGCCGGTGTACAAGTGTTACGTTACGTTCACACTATACGGTTTTTGAAATGCAACAGCCAGACAGCCCCATTGACATTAGTGAGAACACCACGAAACCGCGGAGCAGCTGCATCAGCACCGGCATCCACAGGAGACGCCGCTATTAAAAGGAATCCATAGCAGAGAGCACGTACAGAAGGGCAGGCGCAGCAAAGGGAAGAGAGATCTCATCGTTACGCTTTCTCAGCAGAAACAGAACAGAAGAGGAGGAGGACGTGGTGGAGGAGAGAGCGCCGAGGAGCGGAGGAGAACGAGGCACTAAGAAGCCGCTGACTACAACAGAATTCCCAAATGGTAAGCAAAGAGCGCACGGAGATCAGCTTCCAGGGAGATGCTGCGATAGGGCCGGGAGTAACAGAGAGATGGCGATATATACAGAGATTCACAAACGCTGAGAGAGAGAGAGAGTGATCGCGAAAGTCAGATCGGATCAGATCAGATCGGATCGGTATGTTAATGTTGGAACCCATTTCACGGATGATCTGCAGCAGTGCAGTAATGATGCGACACTCCGCGATCGCGATCCCAACTAGATCGTCTGTTAGTCATCTTTCGCAGAAATTGCCAAGGCATGAATGAGTTTGCTGGCCGAAATAATAATAGAACAGCCCATTCATGAAACAGGGTAATGGTAATATATGCATATGTTGCTATTTCCAAAGCTTTGAGGAGCATCACATCACCAATTCCACAGAGATCAGTTATCAGTTAACATCTACAGAGTTGGGTTCCTAAACAAAATACAAACCTGAAGGGAATCAAAATACCCTATCTTTTCTTGAACAGTCATACAAAGTAAACAATTAATAATTAATAACAAACTAATCCTAGCACAGAATGTTAGACTTAGTTAATTAATAAATTATTTAGTTAATTCGACGCAAGAGAATCTGCAAATATTTAAGAAATATGACTCAGCCATTATCCACTGATGACTCTGATTATCTCTCTCCACAGGAGACGAAGAATCAGCCGCCGGTGACGAGCAGTTACCATCACCAGCGGGCGCCGCGCACTCCGGAGTCCTACTTCAATGTGCCGGAATCGGTGGCCCTGCTGAATATTGTCAAGTCGGAGCGCATTCAGAGCGCCTTTCAGTCCAACCGCAAGAACCATGCCAGCGTCTGGGAAATGGTCGCCGAAGTGCTCAATCGTTTCAGCGCGCGAAAGCGGACGGCCAAGCAGTGTTGCAATCGCTACGAGAACCTCAAGAAGATCTACACGCAACTGAAGAAGAATCCGGAGCGCCATGTCCGTCGCAACTGGCCGTACATGTTTCTGTTCAAGGAGATCGAAGAGCAGCGCGGCGAGTGCTGGGGCTCCAACGGGAAGCGCATAGCGCTCATCTCCAAGAATCACAACGAACTCTCCTACTACCAGCGACGGCGGCAGGCGGCCGAACTTAGTGTCCTGCTCAACAAGGACAACCTCACGCCGCACCAGCATAGCCTGCTGCAAAGCCTCAGTCAGAGCCACACGCACCCCCATTCGCATGCCCACTCCACGGACTCCTCGCAGAGCGGGAGCAAGGTGGAGCGCTTCCTGCCCAATCACTTTGTGGAAACGCAGCTAAACGATGTACCTTGCCCCAGTGGCAGCACGGCCAATGGTGGCGTCGGTGGCATGCCTGGCGGCGGCGTCTACGATGAAAATCCCCTCCAGCTGCAGGTAGCTGCCGCGGCTGCAGCAGCCGCCGTTGCTGTGGCCGCCCAGAAGCGGCATGAGCTTCAAATGGGTCAGAATGCCGGTGGTGCTCAGATGGCGACTGAGGAGGATGATGAGGACGAGCCCCAGAGGGCTGCATTTAAGGATCACCTTCACGGCCACAATCATAGTCATAGTCACAGTCATGGTCATGGGTTGGGTCATGGCCTGGGCCATGGACCGCTGGATGATACCGGTGAGGCGCCCGACTTTGAGAAGCACAGCAATGGGGCCCTCAACTTGCATCACCAGAACAGCAGCCAGCACGACAACAACATATCCATGAAGTGAGTACACATCGGATGCCTAGGAATGTTCTTGGGATACAAAAAAAAAGTCAAATGAATGTGGTCCTTAGGGTCTTTTCCAAGGGAAACCAGTTTAAATATTTTAATCTAATTTTGCAATTAACTCAATTATTTTTTTTCGAAATATTTTTTTATATTTTCTATATAGAAATATCGAAATCTTCTTGACAATGGCAGTACCTTGTCTTAAACTTGGGCACCCTATATTTTAATTATTTGACGATAGTTTACTTTTCAAAATAATTTATAAATATATTTTATAATTTACTTATTAACTGTTAACAACAAAATAAGAATTCTAAGTCTTAAACACAATTTTCAAACCAAAAAAAAAGGTAAAAAAGACGGCCCCCTCAAACAAGAATGCCAACGCTGCGTATGCGCAATGTCAATGATTAAAAAGAAGCCAATAATAGTTAGCTAGAGTATTTGTCTTTTGCTCAATTAAAGATGAATCATTAAGCTCTTTTTAGAGTTGTAGCATAACCAGGAACACCTGCCAGTCCTTTATCGGATTATCAGACTCATCTAGGAAGCCGATAACTCTAGGATAGGGTTCCCCTTGTGCTCCAGCCAGAGAGATATGGTAATCCTATGGTTTTTTTTTTTTTTGACAGGCAATCTGTATTCAGTGTATTCAGTGTTTAAACGCTTTGCTAATCATTTAAACATTTTCTGAAAACAGTAAATATATCATTGAAATTGATTCCCTTTAAGACCGAAGCATGGCCAGAACTCGCTTAAGATCCGGGCAAGTTGCGAAACGCCTCCATAACTAACCGCACACACTTATTCTCTATCCTCCGCAGATCTGAACCACTCTCGGAGGGGGAGTTCAACCCGGACGACATCCAACTGATGCCATCGAACTACAATGGGTGAGTCTAGTGGGAAGGGGGGTCTTGGCCACATGGGAATCACCCCTCACTGACATCCTTGTTTTTTTTTTTTTTGTGCAGCGCCCAAAACTTTTACTCGCAGGGCCTGGATCCCAACATCTTGCATCCGGACGTGATCGTTGACACTGACCATCTGTCCGACTGCACCTCGTCCACGCTGATGAAGAAGAAGCGCAAGCTGTCCACCTCCACCGATGGTGACAGTACAAACTACGAGCTAATTGAATATCTCAAGCGGCGTGAGAAACGCGACGAGGAGCTGCTCAAGCGGATGGATGCGCGCGAAGAGCGACTGATGGGCCTGCTGGAGCGCACAGTGGTGGCCATTGAGGCGCTGGCCGTAAAACGTTTACTGCCGCCACCGCCGCCGGGTCCTCAACCGGTGGCCGTGCCGGGAAAGGTGGCACAGAGAAAGCTTACAGGGCCAGTGGTTACGGTGCCGGTAATAGTTCCGCCGGCAGATCCCACAATTACGCTGAAAGAGGCGCGCCTGGCCAATCCATCACCTGCGCCATGGAGATCCCTGGAGCTGGATAATACCAACGATGGCAACGAACACCGTTCGACTAGCGCTGAGCCGCTGGCAACCGATGCTCCCGGCGATGATCCCGATTGGCAGATCCTCAGCAAGGCTGATGCCGAAGCCGCCGATGCGGCAGAAAAGGAGGCAGAAGCAGTAGCAGCCAGTCAACCGTAGAATCAATATTTATGCCTAGATGCTCGACTTAGACCTACTCCACACCACCTTCCACCTACACAAGCCACCTCTTCGCGAGGAGGGGGACAACACACAGTGCCAAAGACGAGCCACGTCTCGAATTTTCATTGAGATTGAAATGAGCCAGCGGACGAGAGAAACTTAATATGGAATGTTGCCGGAATCGCAATGTTTGTGCCACCAATAACAATATACTCTTTTTACTTTAAATTAACTTAAGGGAGGGAATCTCAGCTCGGGCTCCGCTGATAGGGGGGCTCAAAAATGCATTTTGTGCAGGAACAAACACAATTTTAAACACGTCTTTTTTTTTTTTGTAACCTAGATAAATACGATGTACGATTTTAAAACAAGTGGTTTTTTTATTTTACACAATTCCTATGCCCGGTGGCTATGCTTACAACTACCTAGAACATGGGAGGCTGCTCCATCTACAGCTCCACCTCCACCTCCAACTCCAGCTACAGCTCCACCTCCAGAACTGCCTTAGTTTTTCGCCTTGTTTCGCTTCTGCTTGATGTCCTTGCTGGGCTGGTTCTTCTTGGTCTTGGCTATCTTGTTGCTGATCAGCAGCTTGAGCCGGTTCCGCACCCGGTCATAGTCGGCCTGATCCACCTCCGTCTTGGCGGACTTGAAGAATTTGGCTGCCTCTGCAGGATAACAAAAATGTCAAGGATTTCAAATGAACAAAGAAATTAACAAATTCAGCCTTACCCTTTAGCCGAGGATCGTTTTTGGGTATGAAGAAGGACTCCATTTTGATCTTGGGCTTCTTCAGCTTGGACTTTTTCTTAGCGGGTGCCTGGTTTTCATTGCCAACTTCTGGCGGCTGCGCGTCCTTGGCCTCTTCATCTTCGCTGTCGGAGGAATCGTAGCTAAAAGGATTGAGGGCAGCCAGGCCGAGATGTTTGCTTGCGGAGGTCTTGCCCACAAGGATCTTCTCTTGGCCGAGCTTCTCCAGCTGATCCTGCCGCTTGGCCACCTCCTCGTCGGGAGCTTTGCCAAACATGTCCAGCAGACTGAAACCCTCGCCGCGCATGTTAAGCGACTCCTTTAGCGTGTCGGTGACCATGTAGAAGGCCGCCTTGGAGACAGGAGCAGGAGCAGCGGCACCACTATTTATGACCTCCGTATCATCCTTGGTATTTTTATGCTTGGCAGGCGCCTCATGCTTCTGGCGCACCAATTTCTGATGGTCTTCCTTGGCCGGATCAAAGCGCAGCATCTTTTTGCCTTTTGCCGGCTTGTCATCGTTCCCGGTTATCTTGTGCCCCACCACCTCCTCCAGGATGCCCATCTGCCATTGACGCTCGCTCTCCACTGGCTCTGGCTGTTCTTCCTCCTCCGCCTCATGCTCCTCCTCCTCGTCGTCGTCGTCCACAAAGGTAGATGTTATGCGGAAACGGGGATCCAGGCTCTGTTTGCTCTGCATCTCCACCAAGCGCTCGCCCTTCTTACCCTTGTGCTGTGGCAGTATGACCTGGTCGTTTTCCTCACCTTCCTCGTCGTCGGCAAAAAGATCCTTCTTTTTCTTCTTGGCCGGCGTGGGCTCCGCTTCGTCGTCGCTAAACTTGATCCGCTTCGCCTGGCCGCCACCCACTGATAGTGCCAGCTGAATGGCCGACTTCTTCTGCTGGTGCTCCTGCCGCATCTTATTCAGCGACTCCAGGCGCTTCTGCTCCGCCTTGCTGACCTTGGTGTCTGGCTGCTGTTTTGCCGGCTTTCGGTGCTGCTCGATGATGTGCAGCGGCTTCACGTCGTGCTCCTGCTGGATAACAATCTGTTTTTGTGGAAAAGTTGGATCAGTTTTGATGGAGATAAATGGATGCCCAATGCCCACCTTGCCGTTGTGCATGGATTGTGAGGCACGCTTCTTGGTGATGAGCAGCTCCGGTGCGATCTCATCGTCGCCGATCTCCTCGTCCTCGCCGAAAACCCTCCGCTTGTTCTGATTGCTCTGCGACAGCAGCTGAGAGCTCTGCGCCGGCTTCTCCCAAGCCTCTGGTTCGCCCTGCTCTCGCCGCTGGTTCTCCTCGCGCTCCCGCTTCAGCCGGTCCAAAAACGACTCCTTGGCCAGCGACACACGCAGCTTGGTGCCGTGCAGCTTCTGCCAGTTGAGCTCGTTGACGCCTACAAAAGAACAAAGCCTGATTGCTAGCCACTCAAAGCCACTTCTTTTGATGACTTACAGTAGTCGGCATCGTCCGTCTGCAGGGTGACGAAGGCAATCACCTTGGTGGCTCCATCCTGCTCCTTCCGCTTGAGATCCACGTGCTCCACAAGGCCGTAGTCCTGAAACAGAGCGTTGAGATCCGCCTCGGTGGTCCGGCTTGGCAGATCCGCCAAGAAGAAGCGGGTTCCGCCCATCGCTCCTGCGTTACAATTGGATTTATGGAAAGAAAACACCACGGCACGTGTAGTAGCTGCTCCGAACAAAAACAATGTAGGAGGGCGGGCGTAGTGTGACCACACTGTTCATTTCAGCGGCAGTGTTGTAAAACGACCCAGCTAGATACTGTCTAATCTGCAACAACAACAACTGGTCAGACTTCAAGCAGACGTCACATACTTTTATTATTTTGTTTTGTTTGCAAAAACCTTGAATTGCCACAGGAGCAGGATTGCCATTGGGCAGACGAGATCCCCAAGCGACGGCAGCATGGCGAGCGGGACAAGCAGCGGTGCAACAGGCAGCACAGCCCCACCGCCGGCAGAGAAGTGGGGCTTTCCCCTGCAGGAGCTCTACCGCCTGGCGTTTGCCTTCTACAAGCGTGAGTGCAGTGAACTCGGGCTTCGTCGCAATACCACGTAATCGCTCCACCCCCTTCTTCCCTATATATATATAATGCAGAGAACTCGGGTAAGGCCATCCACCTGTCCTACGAGGACAACCTGAAGCTGATCGCGTTCAAGCAGCAGGCGGCACTCGGTGCGTTTAACACAAGCCGGGCGCCAGCGCTCGGCGTTCTGGACGTGATTGGACGCGATCGCCAACAGCACTGGCAGCTTCTGGGCGACATAACGCGCGAGCAGGCAATGGAGGGATTCGTCGATCTCCTGGACACTATGTGTAGCGCTTTTCGACCCTACATTGAGGCGGTGCGACAGGATCGCGACGAGACGCTGCGCAAGGACCTGCGCCGCATGGAGGCGGAGAAGGAGGCGCGCGAACGTCAGGAGCGTGCCCAGCAGGAGCTGCTCGAGGAGGGCTACAAGGAAGAGCTGCAGCGCCGTCAGCTGCAGGACGCGCTCAACAAGCAGACGTATCAGCAGTTCAAGGTATTGATTAGCNCCCACTACATTGGCCCCGTACACCTGTTGTTTTGCTCCTCTATAATGCATGATAAATAGCTTGGTAATTGCCTCGGGGCCGGCCTTGGCCGCGGTCCCTGCCATTGAAAGGGGGTCACGACCTAGTTCCCAGGTTTCTGTCTGCTTGCCTTTCTCTAATCCTTCACTACTTTCACAGCTCTATGCGGAGAAGCAGTTCCCTGGCAATCCCGAGCAGCAGGCCGTGCTCATCCACCAGCTGCAGAAGGAGCACTACCATCAGTACATGCAGCAGCTTCATTTGCAGAACCAGAATCAGCAACAGCACAGTCAGAGCCACGAGGCTGGGCAGGAGGAGGACAACGCTCCTGGCAGCAACAGCAACAACAACAACAACAGTAGCAGCAGCAGCCACAACATTCCCGATCTGTCCAACGCCATGAGCGGAATGAAGTTGGGCGATTTGGAAACGCAACAGCAGCTTGGAGAGGAGGAGCAAGGCCAGCCAGCGCAGGAGCAGCACGACGGCGGTGACGACTATGATGACTATGTAATGATACGACCGGCCAAGATCTGGACACGTCCCGACATCGAGCAGTTCAAGACTGAGGTGTCCGCCGGTGATGGCGACGGTGTCATTACCATCGGCCATGGCGACACTGTGACGGTGAGATTTTCCTCCTCCTCCTCATCCTCCATGCCATATCTTTACTTTTCTCGCTTTGGCGTGCCTTGCAGGTTCGAGTGCCCACCAACATGAACGGCAAGTGCATTTTCTGGGAGTTCGCCACGGATAGCTATGACATCGGTTTCGGCATCTACTTCGAGTGGGCCAAGCCCGTGACCAACGAAGTGACCGTGCATGTAAGCGATAGCGATGAGGACGAGGACTGTGTGGACGAGGACTATCTGTCCACCACCGAGGACTTGGAATCTGGATCACTGTCGCAGGAGCGCAGCGACGGCAGCGTCGGGTCGTTGAGCAACCCAATAGTCGCCCCCAAGGCCCCCATCTCCATCATAGTTCCCATTTATCGGCGCGAATGCTACAACGAGGTTTACGTGGGCTCCCACTCCTATCCCGGCGAGGGCGTCTACCTGCTGAAGTTCGACAACAGCTACAGCATCTGGCGGTCCAAGACTCTGTATTACCGCGTCTACTACGAGCGCTAAGAGGCCAAAAAAAAAAAATGAAAGAAATTTGTATTTACTATCCACTAATCTTAGATAAATCCTAATCTGCCATTTGCAAGTCCCCGGGAGTCCCCCTGGTCGGTGTTGGGTGTTGCGCCTGCGTTGATGCCTTCAACTTGGCGACACCATCTCTTTTATTTTTTGCATAAAGTACATATTTAATTTATTATTTAGTTGTAAACTGACGAAAGAGTCTAAAATTAAATTGAATTGAAACAATAAACCAATAACAAGACACTATTGTAAGCGAG
>JAEIIJ010018678.1:20479-30776 GCA_018904815.1 Drosophila ogumai | reverse complement strand
ACTGCGTTGCAAACTTCTGACTGAAATTATAATACCCTGCAAGGGTATAAAAATAAGAGAATCATATACATATATATTGTGTTATTCCTGCTTATTTTTTTTTTTTTTTGGTTCTAACCCCTTTCTTTTTCGCTTCCATTTTCGCCATTTTGTGCACGTTTTGTAAATTTACTTTTCATTCAAATAAGCGCCAGCAAAGTTGCTTATGGGGCAAATCCACCTCTTAGCCCCGTCCTTTTCGGGCAAATTTTCGCTTTAGTTGTTAATGAAATGTATACAAAAGAAAATTAATGCGGAAGCACTGAAGCAGCGGTGTTGGAAAGGTTTTCCCTTTATTTTTTTCAAGGAAAAACAAATTAAACAAAACCAGAAAAGGGTTCATCAGTTCAATGCTGATTTAATTGATCACCATCCTTTTTTATCTTTCTTTTAAGGGTTGGCCATTGGTCTTTTTTCTCCAGAATCATTAACCATTAACCGCTGACCTTTCACAAACCAAAAAGCTAATAGCATTACAATCCCAACCTGAATTCCACTTCCTTTTACCTGATGAAAGCTGCTTAACTTCAAGAGTCGCGATTTTGTTTGCCGCTGCTCTTTTTTTTCCCCTGTTTATTTTCGTTGTTTACTTTCCCTTTTCCTTTTCATTTTCATTTATTTTTATTGCGTTGACAATGGTTTTCGGTGTCTTGTAGAGAGAGACAGCTCTCTCTCGATGTTGTCAAGCCGATTTGCGTCCAGGACGTTGTGCCTTTTTAAATAAACATTAATTTTTAATGCCCATTGACGATTTAATATTGAACATCCGGCCTTGTTTATCAGGCGGGTAAGTCCGCGTATATATAGAAGGATATATAATATATAAACCAATTTTTATTTGCATTTTATATTTTACGATTTCATTTCGTCTTCTGTCTTTTTTTTATTTTTGGGTTTTGGCCTCATCAATTGCAGCTGCTGTGTGTTTGCGATGAACAAATTTCTGAATTATTAAATCGGCATCAAATTTCGTTGACTTTATAGCTTTGTTGTTCACCCGATTTCAGCCCAGTTCGATTTTGGTCGTAACACCCGGCTACCCAACCACATCCTCGCCGTGTTCTTGTGCTGTAAATAATTTCTGTTGCTTTCGTTGGAATTTTTCACTTGACTTTTCGCATTCTGCTGCAATCTGTTGATGATGGATCCGTATGCATTATACATGTGCTGCTCTGACTGATAGAAAATTCCCAGAAATAAATATGGTACATATATGTTTTTGTCATGAGTTGTGCGTTGTTGAAAAATTGAGTTGACAGTTGCGCTGGGTAACTGAACTGGGATTAATAAAAGTTCTGGTAAGGATTTCAGTAACTTTTTTAATTAAGTGAATCTAGGGTGTTTGTGAAAACTTTAAAAAATGTGTCTAAAAGTATGCAATGCAATTTTAAAGGTGCCAAATTTATGATATAACATTTTGTAGTCGAAAATGTACGATTTTCTATGGTTTTTAAAATCTTTACTGATATATTTTTTATTTTGTAGATTGTGCGTAAAGTATTTAAAATAATTTTTACATTTAAAAATCTCTCATTTTTAACTCAATAAATGCTAAATGAAATTATTTGACTATTTTAAGCATAGAAAGACATGCAACATATTTTTATGTCCTTTTGGATCCTCTTCTGTGCCATTTTAATTTCTAAATAATAATTTAAATTTCTTACAAAAAAAAATCCTTCTAAATTATTTCCTCTCTAAATTTTATCCCGACTGCAATCCATCGATATGCCATAGAAGTTGGCCTTAACTTTTGTTGATATACAAACTGTGCGGGAAATTCAAGAATTGTGTGTACCTTAACTTTATGCAAACAGCAGCTTGCTGTGGGGTATGTCAATAATAATTGCGTTACTGCAGTTGCCCCGTCTGCCATTAGCCAGATTTGTCAGAGTAACCTGAGCAACTCATGCATTATCCTTGGGTTTTGCTATTCAAATATTGTTAGCTTAACCG
Source organism: Drosophila ogumai (assembly GCA_018904815.1). NCBI lineage: Eukaryota > Metazoa > Arthropoda > Insecta > Diptera > Drosophilidae > Drosophila > Drosophila ogumai. Next base: position 28,781 of record JAEIIJ010018678.1, on the reverse strand, counting down.
AGTTGTCAATTCCGAGCCAATGCATTTGCCTTTGCCATTTTTTTTTTTTTGTTCGTCCCCAACACGAAAGACAAACACCAGGTGCCCGTCCCAGTTCAGCCCATCTCTCCCTCGGAATAGTGTGTGTAATTTCAGATTTTTTCCTTTTTGTACTTTGACAATGTTTGTATAGAAGCGATGCGAGGGTGGGGATTTCTGGTTGGGCTTCTATTCTGTTCGGGTTTTGTGGAGAACCTGGTCTCTCTCACTCAGTGTTTGTTGTAACCTGGTCACACAAAGTAAAACCAGTTGGGGGGAGAAAAAACCAGAACAAACAGTCATTCGATTGAATAATTTTCAGAGAGACAGGGGAAGATTGAAGAGGAATCGGGGCGAGGACGAGACATCCTGCACATCATCATCATCAAAGTGCAAGAAGTGCATAAACTTTGCCCAAAGTTTTTATGTCATTTGCGATAAGGTGTAGACAGCCGTAAAAAAAGAAAGGAAAGGAAAGAATAGAATAGAGCTAGCGACAGAGACTATCGTCTGTCAATAATATTAAAACTTGATGAGCTTGGCGCCCAACCTGATTATAAATGGGAAGCGGGTGGGGTGATAATCACGCCCACGCCTCGGGATCTTTGGTCATTTGGGTGTCCCATCCTGTCCCATTGTGCGAAGGAAACATTTGCTGCCACTTCCTGGCTGCCTTTGTGACTCCTTTTATCAGCATTTCCGTCATTTGTTGGCAGGACCACAACCAGGAACAGGACCAGAAATCTCTCTCCACCGGCTTTGTTGATTTTACACCATGTGTCGCAAAGAGTTCACAGCTTCAGTTGGCTGGACCTCGATGTGTCAATAGCAGCAGGAGGCTAATGGAATTGGAATCGAAATGGAAATTGGTCAAAGGGATTTCTACAAATATTTATATGAAACTGCAATATTGTTGCTCTCGTTTTTCTGTGCGGTGGTTACTCTGTGTGATACGCTTAAGTGATTTTAATAGGGCTTTAAATCTTTAATCCCTTTTGAATCGATTCAGATTGGAGGCCATTAAAGTGTCAGCTATTTTGATATTCAGTACACAAAGAGAATAATAAAATACGCTGATAATTGTAAAAAGTAACTAGATATCATAAATAAATAAAATTTGATTTAACTAGGAGTAGTTGTTTTTTTTTTGCACTCGTTATGCATTGAAGAGTCTTTGGTTTTCCATGAAAAAGCCTCCAAGGAGTCTTTCTTGTTTTGCTGAAATTAGCATACTTTGATGACCCTGTAAAGGCTTGCCAAGAATTTAAATTTCACTCCTTATTGAGTTGCATATCAATACCGTTGCTCAACAACTTTTTATTGCCACTCAAAGTAAATGAAATTGATTGCAGTGACCGCTTTCCTTTGGGCATCTCTCCTTTTACTTTATTACCGGGAAAATAACCGCCTTTGAGTAATATAAATTGGTTTGACATTTGAATAATTCCCGAGAGTTTCCGTTTGCCGCTCACGTTCTATGGAATCCCAAACTCGACAAAGAGGAAGACCTTTTTGCATACTTTTTAGGGGCTTGGTCGCATCAATTAAAACGGATTTTCCACCTCTAATTTGCGAGAAGTTTTGTACTCGGGCATTTTCTTTAAGGAAAGTTGTTGCTAACAAGCAGGGATAGGGACTTTTCGCAGGGCAAGTTTAACCCACTCTTTTCCACCCCAGAGAAAGCTCGTAAAATGCTCAATGTCGAAGACACTGGGCGCCAGTCAAGTCATAAAACTGCCGGCCCTTCCTTGTGTATCTGTTTCCTGTACTCGCATTTGTATCTGTATCTGCGGCCTGTTCCTGTAAATGTATCTGTTTCTGTTGCTGTTGCTGGGGATATCTTTTTGCGGCAGTTGTTGAGTTATATGCCAATTGGCAGTTGCTTTCCATTTGGCCACATAAACTCGCCCTGCTTTCCATACGCTCCTCATAAAGCCCTCACCAAAGAATCCTTTATGCGTCCTGCAAAAAAAAAAATATAAGTAACCAGATGCTTGCCTTCGCTTCTGCCTCAGTTTCTGGTTTTGGCCATGAAAGTTTAATGAGTGCCGCGTCCTGGTGTCCTTTTGCTGCTGCCTGTCGCTGGCATAAAAACTCTGTCAGGATATTCTTTTCTTTCCCAACTCTCCCTGTGCGCTCTTTTAATGTCGTCGCTTATGATGCAAAATTGTTGCTGATTCGTTTGATTTTTATTCTCGTTTTATGCGTAAATATCTCTCTCAACTTGTGGTTGCCACTTGAAGACACATTTTGACACGATGATGGGAATGTGTCTTACTTTTTTCTTAAAGTGGGAAGTATATTTATCTTTAACGGAAATGGTAGACATATTTTTATGGAGTTCCCATTTTTGTTACAGTTTTTAAAGTACTTTTGATTTGTCTTTAAAATTGTTCTAGTATGAAAAATATTTTTAATATTAAAAATATCTTACCAACACCTTAAGAAAACCTATGCTTTAAATTATTTATTAACGAATATAAATGAAAACAATGTTATTAATTTTATTTATTAATAATTGCTTGTATTTTCTTTCTTTTCAGGTAAGTCAATGACAAGATAAATACTTTTTCTTAGAAGAATCTCCTTTTGAGGTGAATTTAAATGCGGTTTAAGTAAAATACTTTACAAATAATATTTTATTTTAAAGAAATAACCAAGTAACCACTCCAATTACTTACATTTTCCCCACAAAATTCCTTACACAACTCTATAAAAATAATAATAATTTCTGAGTCTGCTGTCATTTACACATTCAACAACTTTAAATAACATAGTATTCCAGGGCTTTGATAAAATTTAAAAGAAAATGCCATAAATATTTACACAACAACCCAATACTTTGTCATAAATTGTAAAATTCCACTCTCTCATAACCCGTAAGAATAACAATAATTTTCGAAAAACCTGTCGGATGCACATTTAAGGCTTAAAATGTACTTTTACACTCTGGTTTTCTGCTGCGGTTGCCATCTCGGCCAGTAAATTCGCATTTCGGCATCGTTGGCATACCATGTCCAGGTACATTATCCATTAAACCAAACGGCCGGCCGCACATTTGTCAAGGCTAATTGCCAGGCCGAGTCTGAAGCCCCCATTGGAGCTGACACGCACCTTCTCGGTGGCCCAAAATCCAAAACGAGGACCGACGACGACCAGCCAATGGCTGGCAGTAACCGGAGAGGATGCCCTAGAGTGCCTCTCCGGCTGGCTCAGCAGGATACTTACGGACACAGACACGCATTCTGTCTCAATGGCATGTTTGGATTTTTAATGGCCCAACACCAGGAGGAGCTTCCTCTCTGGCTCTTAGATTTTTCGACAGAGATTTTTCCGGACCGGTAGAATTTCCTCATAATTTTTCCACACACACTCACGCACACGCACAGGCAGGGCACTCAGACAACAAAAATCGATTGAAACTTGTTGAGATGGCCAGTCGTCCTTCTTCTTCGATTGCCTGCATGTAATTTCATGTATTTTTAATGCAAGCCCTGAAAATACATCAGGCCCAGGTAACCTTACCTTAGCTTACCAGTAGTTTACCCTACCCCACCGCACTCGACAACATTAATCATGTTAAGGTTTCCTTAGCTGTTCGCATTTTTTTTTTTTTTTGTTTTTGCCCCGGCACCAGAACAACATGTGTACATCCTTTGGGCCTGGCCCCGGACCGAAATCCATTTATTAGGGGCAACTAGTTAGTGCTCGAGGGGTGGCCAGCACACAAGCTTTCCTCTGTTTAGACTCTAGGACTAATAGTTTTTCCTTTCAGTGGGTTTTCTGAGGCTTTTATAGTTTTACAAAATCAGTTTGACAGGGCAAAATGGAGGAGAGTGTGCATATACATACATACATACTATACTGTGTTGATTTTAATATTTTTATTTAAATCAGATTAAAGGCTTAAAGGATGTTAAATTAAGAAATGTAATTTAAATATGTCTTGTTTAGAAAATTTTATAAAAATATATTTTGATCAAAACTTTTTTAAAAGATTAATGCTAAAAAATGTCTAACCTCTTTATATGTTATTAATTTTCTGCTTTAAAAATTTGATAGAATACTTTATTTATTTTCTGAGTAATAATATTTAAGGTCTTAAAAATTCTTTTTGTTGACTTGACATTATAAAATTAATATAAACTTTACTTTATAAATATGGTAAATAAATATATAAATAACATGGATCAGTATCAGCTATAAAGTTATATAGTTTATAACTAAAAATGAAAATATATAATCGTATCTATCAAAGTTAAACTGAGTTAAAGGATTTTTCTATTAAAAGTAAAGCCAAGATTGAAATTATAATTCTTTTAGTCTAGTTGTCTCTTATTTTAATTGAAACTGAGCTTTACCTCTTTATCTAAAAATGTTTATATATTTTCCAACTATATAGTTTCCTTTTCAGCATCCCCAAATGCGACTTCCCAACACCAAAAAGTATCACATTTTGGGGTTTGTTCTCAAAGGGATTTTGTCATGTGCTAAATCCATGGCTGCAAGTGCGATTTTTGCCTTAGCATGTGGATATTTTTCAATGGCCAGTGTGCCGGGTAAAAGGGTTTGGGGCTTAGAAAGCAGGATGGTGGCGAGCCCCAATCCCTTTGGTCCTTCCTTTTGGATGATGCTGGTTGTGCCGGGCTCATGATTTAGATGCGGTGTCGTCGTCGTTCTAGTCGTAGTTGTGCCTCAGCCTTAAACAACAATGTCACCATTTTTGGGCTATTTGGTGTGCTGCGGTCCCTCCCCTTACCCACACCACACCACCTCTCCAGCCTTCTTCTATCCTTCTATCCTTACCATATCCTGCCCCTTGTGCTGCCTGCCACTTGGTCCAAACAGAAATGCCACCGAACATGAAAATTAGAGAAAGGTGAAATTGCACGAAATGAGTTTATACCTTGGCTATGCGTAGCCAAACATATTTACATGTCCTCCGGTGTGTGTACCCACTAACGCACGTCGTGGTGTGCGAAAATGTGTGTGTGCCAGGATTCTTTATATGCGTAATGATCGAAGCGGTGTCAGGGGTATGGGTTCCTCAGGGGATTAAGCTTTGCAAAACTAGTGGGAAATCTATTTAAGGATAGTTTTAGTTTTATATTTTTTCTTTTGCTAATTAAATTTTAATTATTCAAGGGTTTTATATTAATTATAAAAGGATTCAAAGGAAAAGTCCAACATTGTGTACTGGTGATACGAATTGTAAAACTATTTTTATGTCATATTTCAATTTCTTCAATTATAATTTATGGAATATAATATCTAAATTATTAATAAACCAAACAAAATTTAACAAAACTGTCTAAAGTACATAAATCATTTTCATTTATAACTTTTTTTTAACCAACTTTATAAGCTGTACCACCTCTCGTAACAATTTCGAAGCTCGGCAAACTTTGAACTTTTTTTTTTACAGATATTTGTAGGTATTTTTTTGTCTGCCAAACACAGATATTTTTTTGCACCTTGCCGAAGATGTGAGCTCCCCGCTGACTAAGCCACTGGCTAACTAACACTGGCTAAGAGCTGTACGGGAGAATAAAAAAAAAAGCGAAACCTCCTCCGGACGTAATAACAAAGCCTCCTGTGTTACAGCCCACATATGTGCGTGGTGTAGTGTAAGTGTATAACCTTGATGATGGCACTATATGTGTGTAATCGGGGGGAGGTAGCAGGGGTAGCAGGGGTAGTAGGTGTAGCTGGGGGTTGGCTTATAAAACGCGTCGTTTCGTTGCTTGGTGTAGGCTACTTGTCAAGCGCTGCGGGCCAGAGAGGGCTGGGCTGCCCACCCAGCAATTTCAGCAAATGTTTAGGGGTCGGTTCTTTGCATCCCGTCCCTCGGTCTGCGTGTGCGTCTGAAATGAGGGCTCCTTGCCTGAATTCCACCTCAATCCCACTAGCTCGAAGCTTTACTGATTTACACGATATATAGGATATATGCTAAGGAAGCGGGTGTGAGAAAATACGGCGTATTAGGGTTTAGGCTTCCAACACCAAAACACCGTTTTTTTAACATTGACCATAAAAATTGGCTTGGCTTAAACCAAGGAAAGTGAACATTAATTTTACTGCTGTATTATAAATAAAAACAAACTTAAGGAGTGCTAACAAGGATTTTATAGTATACAATTAATAGTTATTTAAATACTAATAGAAAAGTTGTTCAGAAAGAAATATACAAATTTCAAAAGCTGGATATAACTCAGTTTTAAATATATACATATATAATTAAATTTATTGCTTATAATTTTCTAAAAATTAATTTCAACCATAAAATTAAAAAAAAAAAATAATATATATTTATTATTCCATGTTATTGATATATTTAATTGCAAACTGCAATTTTGTATTTTAACCCAAAATCAATTCAAATATCTGCAAAGTTGATAAAAGTATCTGTGCAATCTGTCTGACACTTATTTTCGTCTATTTAGTATGTGCGCAATGCATAAAAAAATCAGCAAAACAAAAGGAGCAAAAAATCACACACAACTTACAACAAATAAAACTATCAAAGAGACAAATCCAGATTTCTCAAAGAGAGACGTCGACATAGAACTCTGGGAGAGCTTTCGCCATGGTTGGCCAAGTCTTCCGATGTTCCTATAGCATATACACACCACCTCCATCCCACCGCCGCCTCACCCTTTCCATGTGACTCTGCTGCCGACTTGTCAAGCAACATTCCGTTTTAGTTTTGTTTTAGTCTATTTTTCTGTTTCTTTTTTTTTTCTGCCATGTTTTGCAGTCAGGTTTTAGCCATAAGATATAGACAAGAAAAAAAAAGAGCTAACCTATCTATGGTCATTGGAGGATGCTTGAACCTCCTCTCGCCTCTCCGCTGGCTGCTTTACGGTACTTTTGCCATTCGAACGGCCTTCGCTGGCATTTGGCAACACAAAAAAAAAAAAATAAATAAAAGCGGCTGAGACAACTGCAAAAGTTGCTTGCCTTTGGCCTCACTCCCACGCTTCCCTCTCCTTCTTTTAGTGGGTCTCCCTCTCTTTCTAAGGCTGCCGATCTGCCTGCTGTGACGTATTGTTGCAGATTATTTTCGAGGTTTTTTTTTTTTTTTGGTCCACATAACTGGTGTGTAAGGGTATTAACCTCCTACATAAGGATGATATTTGGTAAATATAACTACAATGGTAATAAATCAGAAATAGAAGTATTTATTGAATATTTTTAAAAGAGAAAAACTTATAATTACTTCCTTTAAGACTTGATAATCTTCTTATTTAATATAATTGATAATTAAATTAATTAAATATACTTTCAATATAAAATAATCGCTAAATATTTATTTAAGCTATCTTTCGTGCTAATTTGGAATACAAATATTTATTTGTTACATGGATTACTCATGATTGTTTAATATTTAATTTATTTTATAAAACATAAATTATATCAGCTACAAAAAATAAAATCTTTTCATTTTACATTTATGTATTTCTATTTTCTTATTAACAATGTTACAGTTTTTCCCCCAAAACTGACCACAATTTAATTAACAGTTTTAGTGGCCAATATCAGTATTGCTTTAAAATAAATATAAAAAAATAAAAAATAGTCTCGAAATTAAAAACTAAATTGGACTACAATTTCCAATAGCGCTGCCATAGAAACAACATTCGCAATGAAAGAGAATTTGAAACTCCGGTAACAGAGATTACTTTTATTTCCTATTTTTTGGTGATTCCGTTTTATTGTTTTTGCTACTGATTTTGTTTGTTCCATTTGTTTTTGTTTTTATGCTGTTTTTATTTTATCTACTCGTTAGGAACATTTTCGTTGCTGGTTTCAGTTTCGTTGGGGCTTTTGTCCTCCGGCATTAGTTCTTTTGTTGAAACTTTTTCAGCTTTTCCTATATACAACACAGCATCCTCCCTTGACTTTTTCTTCGTCTTGTTTCTGTCTTCGTTTACACGGGCATTAATTTTTGCCTTCTTTTTTTTTATGTGCTGTGTTGTTTCTGCAAAGTCTTTGGAAAAGTTTGCGGCTTTAAGTTGGGAGTTCTCGCATCTCGCAGGGGGATTTCCTTTTTGCCGCCTGCTGCTGTTGACATGTGGAAATCTTTGGCAAAGAGATAGCTATAGAAGGACTTCCTTTTGGTGCCATTTTCATGGTTAATTAATAATGCACAGAGCTTGCCACTCAGCCAACAACTGGCAACTGCAACTGCCAACAGAATTTTTGCCACCACCTCGAAGAAAGTTTCCTTGGGCTGCAATTAAACCGCAACTCTTGAAATGCCGACAAATTCCCTTTTCAACTT
>JAEIIJ010018678.1:0-20473 GCA_018904815.1 Drosophila ogumai | reverse complement strand
CAAAAAAAAAAAAAAAAAAAAGGAAAACTCGAAACTTTTCTACCCATCTACCCCTCGGGGCTCGGCATTTTTATTGGCCCAAAAACAAACAAACATTTCTCGATTTGGTCTATATGTAACGAGCATTTCTTGTTGCTATTGCGGTTTCTTAACAAGGGTGATTCTTGGCAAGTCGTTAATAATTGGCGATCTACCCCAAATAAAGTTTCCTTGCCTATAATAAAATTTGATTTTGCCAGTTGTAAGTGATGTTTAGGTTTCTTTGGGATTACCTTTATGTTCTTGTGTGGGTGGAATTTATCACCTCTTGAAAGGAAATGATTATTATGTTAATTGAGGGTTAAAGATAACATATATGACATTGAAAGATAAATATTTTCTATATGGGTTGAAACAGTGGTGCCCAAAGTCATGACTCGACAGTCTTTAGACTCTCAGGAGCTCTTAGGAATTATTAAATCCCAAATCTAGACTTTTTTTCACTTAAGGCTATTTTTAATGGTCCTTCGAGCCGGATCTTGGTGCTCTAGCAGCTTAGCCAGTAAAAAAAAAAAACACTTCAGATAAGTTCAAAGATGATTATCATTTAAGTAATGAGAATAAATTTCGTTAAATTACTTTTATATAAATCCAGCTAAAATTAGTATTCATTTTTCGCTTGTTGCTCCACCATATAGAGCATGTAACTTAACCACATAAGTTCTTAGTAAAAATAATTTAACAACAGGAACTATAGTTACTGCTTTGTCAGAAATTACTTTAGCATAAAACCAAAAATCGTTTTGATAATACATATAAAATTGAAATTTAAATAACCACAAAACTGTAATTGGCTATCTCTAAGAATATAACTATTTTCCAAGTTAAAATTTCCTAGATTTACCCCTAGACCCAAAGTAGTTTCTTCGCCGCAACAACTATAAAGAGCAGAGCAAAACTGAAAATGACTAACAACTAGTAACAATAAAAAAAATTAAAAAAAAAAAAACCTGCAACAAAAGCTACGCTCCACAGAACAGCTGCAGTCGACGCTGACGTTGCCGCCGTCGCCAGCCGAGGCAGCGACTGAGGAGCGGCCGGCAAAATATTTGCAACGAACCGGCAATAGAAAGAGACCGAAGAAACGCAGACAGAAAGAGACAAAATGACGAGGAGACAGACAAAACACAAGAGCGCAATGCAACTTGCCTGGCAACTCTACATTGAGAATAACAAAATTTGTAGTTTTCTTATTTATTTTAAAATAGTTTAAAAATCTTTCATAAATGAGTTTTTTACTATATTTTCCCATTTTTATAAATGTAAGTGACAGAAAATGTATATATTGCAAACATTTTTTATCATTCACATTAAATTCCTTTAACAATTAAAGGTTGAACCTAAAACATTTTAAATTGTAAACATATTTTTATAAAAACTAAAATATTTAGAAAAAATGAGTACTAGTTAAAATTTTTGTTTTCGTAAATACCAAAAACTTGTTTAAAATATTCCGCTCAATAAGAGATTATTTTTAAAATAAAAAATGAATTTTGAATTCAAACTTTTAAGAAGACAGATCATTTTTCAAGTCGTATTTTAGGTTTTTCAGTGCATAACATCTGCTTTTGTCTAGCCAAGGGAAACCTGCTGGTTTTCCACTTCCCTAGCGTCTCATTTCCCCTTCACTTTATCCCCTTGCACCTTTGGCTCCACTAGAGTTGCATGCGAGAGAGCGGCAAACGATAACAGTAAAAAAAAGACGGGCAGACGACACACAAACAACAGGTGGGAACGACTATAAAATACCTAGGTAATAATATTGATTTAAAAACTAACTTACCTTGGGAGTTTTTCCTTTAAATAATGGGTTTCATGACCGAAAATCATTAAAGTTCAAGCATGGGAGATAGTTCTTTCAATCTCTGTGCTCTTAAAATATCTCATTGAAGGGGTAAAAAAGTAAAATTTTTTTAAATGGGACTTTATCAGTCTAATATACTTTTACAGAGTCCTTAAAATAACTATAGCATACTTTTTAACAGAATACCTATTGTTTTCAAACCCACAACGCTGCAAATGATGACTTTATGTTGCTCTTTCGATCTATGCAACTGGGAAATTATGAAGAATGTCACCAGACTTACGGTTAATATTTATAATTTATTAAAAAATAATACTTAAAGGAATTCTTTGAATATAAGGTAGTTAATCCGATTTTCTGGATCAAAATCCTCAATTCTCTTTCTCAAAATTATCTTCTAATTTTACTAATAATATTGAAGTGTTGCAAACATTATGAAAACCCCATTATACCCTTAATCAATAGGAGTTGCGGGGTAATATATAAAAGCTAGCCAAAGTCCCGACCGACTCACATGCAACGCCCGCAGCGACAGCGACGCCGCCGAGAGAGTAGCTGCGACGCTAACGGCGGCAGAGACTCGACTTCAGATTCAGATTCGGATTCGGATTGAGAGTCTAGAGCCCCAGCACGTTCGGCAATTAGTTGAACTTCGTTGCTCGGGCCGACGAGACGAAAACACGAATCCAAACTGGAGAAAACCCCAACAAAAAAGCGAGACACGGCAGAAAGCAGCAAACATCCATCATAAAAAATAATAAATAAACAACAAACAGCAACGGGCGCGCGCTTAAAAAAAGTAGACAAACTTTTGCCAGTGTGAAATTCATAACAATTTGTTTAAAAATATATATTTATACATATATATCTGCCAGCGCAGGTAAAAAGTGAATTGAACTTTGGCAACTTTGAACTTTGATTTCAATGCAACATCAGCAGCAGCAGCAGCAACTGTAATAATGAATGGCAACCGGCATGTCTGGCTTTAACCCCCTCATCCCCCAATTCCTCCCCATCACTCCTCCCACTTTTCACCCAAAACAACCCCCTCGACGACGCCCCTGCTGCTCTGCCAGCGTCGGCGTCGCCACCAGCGTCTCCGACAAATTTATCGATTTTTTCAGCCGCCACATTTGTTTGCACTTGCGTTGCTGTTGGCTGTTTGCTCTGTTTTCTTTCCCTTTTCCGGCATCCCTTAACGCATAAATATTTCCAATATAGTTTAATTGCATCCAAATAAATCCAAATTGTTATTTAAACATACAAAAATATATAAATATAAAGCATTTTTAAAGCTTCCTTTTGTGGGTGCGTGCGTGCGCTGCGGCTGTGTTTTTGTGTGCGATTGTGCGAGTGTGAGCTTGTCTGCCAGGCTTGCCACCTTTTTTGAAATTACAAAAAATAAAAATAAAAGGAAAGAAAACGTATTTTTGGAGCCACTCCCCAACAACAGAAAAGGAGCTAAAACATAAACAAGAAGTTAAGACCAAATTCAGCGAATAAAAACTACGACAAAAAAATTGTTTGAAGAGGTAATTAATTATTTTTAGAGTGATATCAAAAATGTGTTCTCCATTAAATTGGCCACCAATTGAGGAGTCTTTTTTTTAATTCTTTAATATTTAATATTTATATTCGTAAGATAATAACAAATATATCTATTTAAGCTTTACAAATTTTCTCAATATTTTGTTCAATGATAACCTGAATCTCAAGTTGAGAATTATAAGCATCTGCAAGAATTATATTATATTTTTAGAATCAACCAAAAACGTTAAAGGGCTATATTTTGTAATTAGAAGAATTAAAATTAGAATTAAAATGTAACAATATTTATTAGAAACTAATTAGATTTTTATTTTAAACTTTCAAATTTATTTATGTATGTATATTCCGACTGATTTTTTATATCATCATGACTGCAGTATCACTGCAACAGTTTGATGAGGATGTGCCAACGCCAACGCGAACACCCTGCCCCATCTAATGCCACCACCAAACCCCAAATCCCCCTCTTCTAATGCCATCCCCCTCTCCATTTTCCATCATCATTATCACCGCTGTCAGCGTCATTGCCATCGCCATCGCCTACTCTGCTCTGCTCTGCTCTTCCCTACTCCCCTCTGCCCCGGCATTTCAGCGTCTTTTTGGCGGGGGCGTTGTGGGCGTGGCACATGGCAGGGGCGAAGGCAAGGAACAAGGGGAGACTCTTTTCGGGGCTTGCCAGGAAGTTGCGCTAATTTTGAGCGGAAGTTTATTGCCAGCTTCATAATTTGTCTGTCGCTGCTGCTAGCTGCTTGCTGCTTTCCTTTCTCTCTCCCCTTTTTTTTATCACTTGCTGCTGCTGCTGCCTTGGTGGGTGCTTCTATTTTGATGGCAATTACTGTACGTGGAGAAAGCGTTCTGGCTAAAATTAAATTCTGGCTGCCTAATCCCATTAAATATCTCGTGAATTGCGCTAATCAAGTTGTTAATTTAATGTTTGCTAAATTTTTAATTGAATTATGAATAAATGAAATTTCATTTCTAACCCTCCTCTACTTCCCACTTCGACTCAACTTCATCTTCTTCGCTGTTTGTCTTTGTCGAGTTGGTTAATTAAAATAAATTACATGTTGAAAATTGTACAAAAACCACTTCTCTGTATAAAATTGGAACTGCGGGAATTCGCGGTGGGGGGGTCGTGAAAATTGTTAACTAACTGAAGTTGGGGAAAATTTTTGCCTAACGAATGCTGCTGTAAGTTAGTTCAGTCTTAGGGCAATGGCAATGTCCAGACAAAGCTACTGCTGATGAGTTGACAAAGGCAATACAACCGCAAAAATATTTTCCAATTTTCCGAGACAAAATGAACGCAGAAAAGCGGAAGTTGTTATCTTTAAAATGTCTACACACAAGTGTAAATGGTCAAAGCTTTATTTTAAGGGTTTTCCGTAGGTGTTTATTTTATTTCATTTTATTTTTAAATGTATCAAATGTTTTTATAAAATAAATATTTTTTTTTTTGTTGCAATATCTTTTAAGTAAAAGATAAATTGGTTTTGTTAAAGTTTCCTTTATAATATACATACATATACTACCTACTTCATATTTACTGTCCCTATCTACTTTCCCACTAATAATCACACTCATACGCCCCGTGGTGCCACAACGACATCGACAAAGGCAAACGTTAGACGTCTGAAATTGCGATAGTTTTTGTCGCCTGTTCGGTCCAATGGACCGACTGTCTATATAACTATATAGCCATGGATATAGCAACAATGTTTGTTGCAGTTGCAGCGACATCTGCAACAGTCTGCAGATTGCTAATGGCCATTGTTAGAGAATCTTGTTTTGCGGCCGGTTTCGAAGACAGAGGCCAAAAGAGAACATGTTCCAGCAAAAGTGAAGAAACCGACAAGGAAAGAAGAACAAAACAGAGACGAAGACGAACAGACAGGGATGGATATATGGAATGGAGAAGAGCAATAGATAGCAAATTCCTACACTGATAAAAGAATATGAAAATTTGAATTAATATTGGTTCTTTAAATTATATATCAAGGTTATAAGGGGCCTTATATTATATAAAACCAATTAATAAATTATATATCACGGTGACTTCTATAACATTCTTCATCTTCATCCCCAGCCGAATAGATCTAGCAATTTCTGCCTTTCAAATGAGTTCCCAAATATCTAAGTCTAGACAAAATAAAGCTAACAAATTTGCTAATAATAAATCAAAATCGGTTTTAAATTTTTACTGAATATACAAATCAGTTATTATTTTTGTCTCAGTGCATTTCTCAGTTCAAGACCCAGCTTCAATGTTGTTGAACCGTTAGAAACGTCTTTGCTTCGCGTCATTGGAAGAGGTTCTGCCTCTTGCGCGCTTTTCCCCTCCAACTGCAACTAGTTTTTCTTCTTCTTCACCCCTCTGAATTTTCACTTTTCTGCACAGAGTTTTTTCCCCTGCGCTTTTCTTTGGCGTTGTTCCGTTTGCCGTTGTCCAACATCGTCTAATGCATCCGCTTAGCCTCGCCTCGTTCTCTGAATGGAATGGCTAAGCCAACGCCAAAGCCAAAGCCAGTTAACGCCAAGCTGACTTGGCCCAAAGGAGGGGGAAAATGCGTTTAGAGCTTGACAGTCAATGCACCTGCTCACGGACTCTTCTTTGTCCGCATCTCCCGCCCGCTCTGTCATTGTCTGGTATTTTATCGCTGTTCTCTCCTATCTGTCTTTCCTTTTCTTTACTTTATTTTCCAGCTGATTTCCATTTGATTGATTTCACATTCCATAAGCGTGATTCATTTGGATCCATTTCGCATTTGAAACCGAAATTTGCCATTTGTCTGAATTGAATCTGAGCTAAAGTTTGATGTATGACATTTATAATTGGGGAAGTTTTTGCAGCAAAGCCAGGAAGGTGGGCGGAAATCGATTCTGCTTGAAAAATATTTAATAAATGTGTTTAAAGCACAAAAGTTAAATTTTGTAGCCTTGAAAATATAAAGTGATATGGATTATTAGCTGATAATTGGGGTGTCAGGGACTGTAAGTCGACCAAACAATCATTTCGACAGCTTTTTACAAAGCTATCACGCCATTTAGGGAAAATATTTTTGTTAGGATGACATTTGAAGTACATTTATGGCATATTTAAAATATATATTTAGCACGCTACCCTTTTAGACCCTCGCATTAAAATTTCTGTCCTTACATTCACAAATTTTACAGCCATTTTCAGGGCTTTTTCGCGTTTCCCTTTTACAAGGCTTATTACTCCTTTAAATAGCTCCCACCCACACTCACATACACACTCCTACTAAAACGAATTTAATGCATTTATGAACCACCAACCAACACAACCCCTGATCTCACTTTTGTCCAACATAATTATGACCATAATAACCCCCATCAATTTCCGTTATAATCGCCATGCATCCAAGCGAACATCAAGCCACTTATTCCATTGTCACCTTATCCCACATGGTAAATGTTTATTATGCCTTTTTATTTTCTCTTTGTGGGCATTTGGGCGGCAAGTTTTCGGGCAGAGGGAGAAAGTTAACGAACCATAAATCACGGGCACGATCAATGTCCGTATCTATATATCCATATGCCATGTCTTCGATGCATTCCATGCTGATACAATGACATCAATTACATGCCATAACATTTTGCATGCGCGCAGTTTTGCAAAAGTGTTTGCCTCTCAATTTTGGTGTATACACAGAAAAATATTTGAAGGGAAATAAGATTTGAGAATGTTTTGAGCAGTTTTCCATCAAGCCAAAAATTTTGTCTTAAAAATTTATATTTTTAAATAATTAGTAAAATTAACTATATTTTATGTAAAAATATGTAGGATTTTTATTCCTTTTTACTAAGAATCGGATTTTCAGACAAGGGTTTAAAATCCTTTAAAAAAACTGCCTAAAATTATGCAATAAAGAAACTGAGCTGCCGAATTACGTGTACATTTTAAACCTTATCTATTTTAAAACCATTATAAAAACGATCGCTGTTATTCTTTCCTGTGTACATACGGTTTCCCTGTGGGCACCAACGATTAGGGTACATAGGGAGGGACCTCCCACCACTTAGCGCCAAACGACCGAAAATGGCCAGGGGGAACGGAACTGAACAGAACGGAAAATACAGTTATTTAAGGCCTAAAACAATTGCATGCCTCGATGGCTTTTCGGACGATTCTGGGCCTCGGACTATCCATCTCTCCGCTCTGCGGATGCAATCGCAAGGCCTTCCTTCCCCCTTTCGGGCCACCCACCACCTGCAGACTGTTTAAATAGACAACCGTCTGTGTCTCTGTCTGGGTTTGAGTCGGACTTTTCAGTCTGGCCGTGCTTTAATGCGTCGCCTCTACCCTGCCTGATTTTCCGTCGGTCCCTCCCTTGGAGCCAGAAAAAGCACACTTGAAATGCTTTTCCAAGCGCATTTTCATTTATTTTATTGCAGTTTTTTTTTGTTTTTGTTGCTCTGTTACTGAGAGCGAGGCCTCTGCAGCGATATGCAATTTGTTTTATACGCTCATTGCCTGCACCCCAGTAACCCCCTTGAAACCGGCACCCAGGCCGTCGAGCCTTGTCTCTGTCCCTGTCTAGCTGTCTAAGTTGCCTATCTATCGAGCGCCGACTATCTATCTTTTTCTTCTTTCTTTATATACCATGCAAGAGGTAGAAAGAGGGTATATTAGTTGCGGAATATTATAAAATAATAAAATAAATAAAAGTTTATATGTAAAAATCAAAGATATATTTCCCAAAATATTTTCATAAAGAAATCACTAGAAATTTACTTGAGATTTTTTTGAAAATTACTTTAAATTCACTAGAAATTAACAACAGATATACATGCAATTCTCTAAAAATTCATTTTAAATTAATTTCCAATTTGCTTGAAATTTAGTTATATTTAACATTAAATCCACTTGAAATTGACTTGAAAATCACTTCAAATTCACTGGAAATTCACCAAATTAATCTTATTTGTGAGTATAACAACATCTTAGCATGACTATGTTTTTAAAACCCCTAAAAAAGGTGTCTAATATTAATATATAAATAATAAAAATAAAATTTAAGGAGTTTAGACAACCAGAAATAGCTCCCTAGATCATTAACTGAAATGAATCGTAATATTCTAAAACTTTATAGGGATTATTTTAAGAGTTGCCTATTTTATTTCCTTAAAAATTGCTAATAAATATTTAACTGAATTAAAACCATTTCCATTTTTTTTCTCTTATAAAATAAGTACCAAGCGTACGATTCCTTCGAAATTTGTTTCGTAGCTGCGTGCTGCATGTGCCACTGGCTCGTCTCGGGCCTCACCGTTCTAAATTAAAGCCTGAAGAGGCGCAGCAACTGCGACTGCAACTGAAACTGCAACTTCTATGAACTCCAGCCACAACTCCACTCCACTCTACTCGGCTTGACTCGACTCGCCAAAGCAAAACTCGTCTGCGGAATGAGACTTAACAAGTGGAAAAGTCTAAAACCGCAATCAAGTGGCAAGCAAACCAATATATATAAACATATATACATACATTTGTATTGTAGAGAATTTTGTTTTATTTTTAGAAATTGCCAGTCAAACATAAACCAATCAAACAGAGTGGGGGAAGATGGCTTGTTACCTTGATGGATTTCAGACCGTTGCAGGTTGTTGTTTGTGGCCACGCCTTCAGGCGGCGGCATGTCTCTTCGCAACTTGGTCAAGTTTTTGGCCAACTTGTCTTCGGTGTCCGTTGCTTGTCGCTTGACTTGTTGGCCCATTTGGCATTGTTTTGGCTTCAACATTGGTTGTCTAGCAATGACATTCTTCAAATGCCTGACACGCCCTTTACTTCTTTTTATTTTTCGCAATTTGCATGCAAGTAAGAATTTCACACTTTTTCTTTTGTCGTTTATTCAAATTGATTAAAATATTTCATTTTTTTGTCGTTTAATATTTTATCAATATTATAAAAGCACTCGTTTTGGTTTATGAAATATTCATGCAGTTCTCTTTTACACATTTATGGAATTTTATTTATTCGTTTTACCACTTTTTGGGCCATGCATTAAACATCATTAAAATTTTTGCGCAATTTTTTATTCACAAAAATAGCCATTTGCCGTTTTGCGGTGAAAAAAAGGTGAAAAGATACAAAAAGGTATTTTGGTTTTCCCCCCCTATCCCACCTATTGTGCTCTTAAATATTTGCATATTTTTCATTTATTTTGATTTCTTTTTTGTTTGTGTAATTGCTCGGCAGGAAATGGGCATAAAGAAATTATACACATTCATATATAAATATATATGTATATACTTAATTTTTTATGCAAACATAAATCACATGGAAATGTAAGATGTGACATTGATATGGATGCGCATCATATTTACAACATTTTGAAATGCAATTTCAGAGTTCCGTTCTGGATTAGGGGTTCATTTTGATAAATGGGTTCAGATAAAGCCAAATAAAAAATTGATTTAAGCCAGGCAAAACTGGTTTAAGTGCTTTATATAAATATAAATCAAAGTAATATTCCAAATAGGCAGGGATTTCAAGGGATTTCAGTGTCATTTATGATTGAATTAAATAGTTATAGTCTAAATAAGTTTTAAGTTAATTTAATGCTAGTCAAAGAAGGTAAAATGCATTTAATTAAATTTAGTTGTATGCAGAATATAGTCAAAGCCAGACCGAATGCCACATTTTGGGCATTACTCATACGCCGCGTTGTACGCTTTTGAGTGAATGAGAGCAAGGGGGAAATGCAAATGAAAACCCAGGGAGAAAAATGTTAATTAACTGTACTCGTCGTGTGCTTTTTATTAAATAATCTTAAATAGAATTACGTGACTTTGCTGCGCTTTGCCAGACACTTAATTATACGTTGGAAGACGCAGACACACACAGGTGTGCACATACAAGCCACATACATAGATAAACACACACCTTCAGGTTCCATGTCCAAGTGGTTTCCGAGGTTGTTCTTTGGGTTTTTTTTTTTGGAACGGTAACGGGAATGTGAACAGGGGAAAAAGAGCTTAGCTGTTTTCCTTTTATTATTTGCTTACATTTTCCTTTATTTCATTTAGCTTTACTTGGTGTGTGTGAGAGCTCTCTGGCTCCATCCACACACACCCCTAATCGCCCTTGTGTTGATTTTTATTTCGTTTGCAGCCTTTCTTTCTTTCTTTTGCTGGAGGTTAAGTATCTGTTTACATTTCTTTCTACACCTTATTCATTATGTGCGTTGTGCGTGTGTAAATGTGTGCCTGTGTGTATCTGTGAGAGTCTGTTTATCTTTGTATCTTTGTGGCCTGCAGTACATTTATTTATTTTATTAGTCTGTCTTCGTGCGGAGTCAGCTGCCACTCACAGATTTAGTTCAGTGAATTCTCGGCCATTATCATGAAAGACGTTACTTATTCTGATGGAAATTAAGTTTTGATATGAGACTGGACAAAATCATATAAAAAGGAAAAGGTAGTACAGGTTTCTTTATAAAAAATATATTTTAAAAGATATATTAAAATTATTTTAATTAAATTAAATTGTTTATTATTAAAAAACTCTGTAGGTCTCTGTAAAGGATTTTGGTCTAAGACATTTAAAATATTAATAATTTTTATATAATTTCTTCAAAGCTTTAATAGACTTTTAAAATTTATTTATGGATTTTTGTATGTTTATTTTCATTAAAAATTATTGTTTATGTTAAATGCAATTAAAATTGCTCAAAAATAAAAGTCTTAAAATAAAAGAAACCAAGATCTTATCCAATTTAAAGTAAATTCCACTCCTATCGAATTTAATTAAATTTATTTGCAAATATTTATACCTTTGTTTGTCTGCCAGCTTTTCCATCTGCTGCATTTTTGGCAACTTTCCCTGTGTCTCTCCACTGAAAGACTATATCGTTTTCATCTCTCTCTCTCGATAAGAGAGTATTTACCATTCGTTTTTCCAACCAATAATTTTTCCCTCAATTGTTTTCCTTCTCTTTGACTTTTATTATGCGCTTGCAACAATTTGGTTTAATAGAAATTTTTGCTTTATATCGAGGGGTATTTTTTTTTTCGATTGGAATTGAATTTGGTTTCAGCTCATTTCGATTTTCTACGAATTTTCCCGCCCACCGCTGAGGCAGCATTAAATTGGTGTGGCCAGAAGAAAATTGTTTAGCTTGGATTAGCTTTCAGCATTTGCTGGGCTTCTGCGCGGGAGCTGTTCCTTTTTTTTCGGCTTGGCCTCATAAAAAGTTCATTCGCCAAAATGGCCAAATGTTTACTGTGTGCCCCAATCTAGACAGCCAGCTAAGGCAGCCAGCCCCTCCACCTGCCACGCCCCCATTTGATTCGACTCGCATGTGAAATGTTTTCCTGCCCCTGCGGTTGTTGCCTCCTCCAATTGTTGTTTATATATTTTTGGCTTATTTTTATTGGCTGTTTCTCTGCTCTTCTGCTGGCATTGTTTCGATTCTGGTCTTCATTTTTTTTCCTTGCTTTTTTTCGCTAACTCTCCTCTCGAGTTGATTGCCTGGCTCCTTGCCGGGAAATTGATTTGCATTTGTTTGTGGGGTTAGGGCTGGGAAATTGCAGAGATCTTTCGATAATTGAAAATTGTATTTCGCACGGTTGAGGGTCAAAGGTCAGCAGGAAAACTGCTTTACTGACCATGAGCTCATACCTACATAGGGGAAAATGAAAAAAATTAGGTTACTTAGGTTACTTTCCTTTGAAGTTTTTAGTATATATTTGTGGAATGGAAATTATGGTTGTCACTTTAACGATAGTGATTAAAGAAGTATACTTTTAGATTATTAATAGATATGCTCGAAGGACCAAATTATCTAAATAAAAAGATGTCTTCATTGGTTCAGTTCTTTTTGTAAAAAATTGATTTTATTTTGGGTTTAAATAAGCACTTTAAACCAATTGCAATTACCAATTTCCCACATTATTTTCCTCTCTGCAGCTTCAAGCTTAATTCACACATCAGCCTCTTCCAGGTACTCCTTCATTTGCCTGCTTCGATTTCTGTCGCTGTCCACTTGCCATTATTCCTGTAGCTATTACAAACTTAATGGCAAAACTTCTGGACGCTGTCCGTCATCATGATGAGGTCACTATCCCAACTCTTGTTGTGAGAGGGAGGGTAACAAAAAGTTGGAAAAATTGTGAACAGGACAGAGTAAAAGCCATCAACATCCGCCCAACTCCCTGCAAAGCCAGCCCCGCTTTTTATTCAGTCCTGTGCAAATAGGAGAAAGCAGTTGCAGTTTGCAGTTGCCGAGTGGAAAATTTAATTACATGCAAATACCGTTAACTGTGTAGGGACAGTGGATTGTGGGTAGGATTTTTTTTATTTATTTCATTTTTTTTAAGAAAAACGCTTCTAGATTCTATAGCTAACATGCCAAAGGACTCTGCGGGGATGATGGCATGGCCAAAGGACAATCATCTGACGGTGACTTGTTATTGTTGCAAGTGAAGTGGTGGGTGGAAAAAAAAAAACAAATAAAAAAGGGAAAAAGATGAAAAAAAGGGAGTTTTCTTTTAGCTGCAATTGCAGTTGTTGTGGTGGCGATATGATGCTCCCACATGCAAACACCACAAAACACTCGCACACACAGGCATATATGCAAATCCTTCTCATAAAGCTCGTTATTATTCCTGTTTTTATATATATATATTTTTACATATATACTTTTTTATCTATGCAACTCTTTGGGATATTTGTTTTATGCCCGCCAGCAGGTTTAAAGCAAATATTTGCATATTAGCTGGATTTTCTCCCACAATCCCGCCCCCAGTCCAGAGTCTAAAACAAACTTTAAAAGGAAGCGGGGAAAGAACAATGGTTTTGTTTCGGCTTTAAATCAAAACAAACTAAAATTTATTGCATAAGAATGCAATCTATTTAAAATGTATTATGCCTTCAGGCGACCAGCTATCTAATGGGGCATGATGCCATTGTTTTTCACTCGTTTCAGGTCCATATATTTAATGGTTTTTATTTTTTTTTTATACACGCTTTAGTCTTTCAAGGATAACAAATATAAAATTAAACAAGCATTTAAATGTATTTTGCGCAAAATTAATTGGAATTTTTCGAAATTACTTGCCACTGCATAACAATATGAATTTAATGAAAATTTATGTAAATTGTTTAAACCATTTAAATTATATTTACACTTCCCCATTTGCTCAAAAATTAGGCATTTCTACCCCCCATTTTTTTCATTCCCTTTGGGGGTATTCAAGTTTTTGGGCCTCAAACTTTTCGCTTTGCACTTTGATTCGAATGGCAAATCGTTTGGAAAGTTTGTTGTTCCGTTTGGTTTCCATGTCTGCTCCTGTTGGTCGCTGTCAAAGTTGTTGCATTTGCTCTGGGAATTACTAGCTCCATGTTGCCATTGTTTGCACATAGTTACTGTCGTTGTCAGTTAATGTAAATTTGGTTTTTACATTATTTGCGGTTCTGGTGTTTCGGGCTGAACGAAAATTTTGCCAGTTGTCGGGTTTAATTTTGGGAAAAGAGAATTGGAATTGGAATTTGCAATAAAAACCATATATTGCTTGAAGTTGATTTTGTTTAGTAGTAGTTTCAAATATAAATTTTTTCATTTGAAAGCGTAGACTTTTGTATTTTGTTTTAAGTTTAATTTTTTCACCAGAATTCTGACTTGGGAATTTCTAGTACATTCTTTGCAACATTTTTGGTTACCTGCAACATTTATATACATATATGTGGGTGTTGAGAAACATGTTGCTAGTAACAATAAGCATTTCTTCTTTATTTGATGGCCCTCTTTTTATTATATATAATTTTAGTAATAAATTAATTTAGTAAACTAGGAAAATATAACTTTAGTATTAAAAAATATTAATACTTTATTCATTAAACATAAATCATACGCAGTTGGTTGTTATCCTTCGAATTTCGTAGTCACAAAAGTTGCCCTAATCAATTAGTCACAAATTCTCATATGCAGAGGCTTTAACGACGGCTGTGCTTTGACTTTGTGGCAGCAAGCAAAAAAAAAGGGGAAAATTAACACGGCAAAACCACTTAACAGGTTTAGGAATGATGGGATCTCCCCTCCCTTTTTGCCATTTAGTGTTATTTACCTGGCCAGGTTTCTTGGGACGACGAGTCACGTCGAAAAGTGCACAAATTACCTGTGAGACGACGACTCGTTGAATATAAGTGCTGCTCCAGTTATGGCGAGCTCTTACCCCTCGAATTTTTCCGCCCACTCTTACCCTAGTAATGGGGGAAAATCACCCCCCTCCCTTTTTGCACAGCCTGACAATTAATCACTTTGTCATAGACGTCTCCTGCTCCCTTCGATTTGTACACGTGGTGGGGCCCTTCAATCATTAATTTATCATGTGCACTTAGCAGGAAAATTGCGACAAACCCACATTTTTCCCCCCACTACGTCTCCCTCTGTGTGTGGCAGGTGCAGTGTCCTGTGTCCTGTGTCCACTGCCATACTTTGTTTTTGCTTTGTTTGTTTATTTGCTTTCCGCTGCTAGTAGGTTTCATTTTGTTTTGCATAGTTCGGTTCGGTCGGCTGTCGCTGACACATGACGCCCCCGCCTGGGCGTTGCGGGTGAATTGTGGGCGTGGCAGCCGCAGTTTAATTACCACAGTCTGATGTTGGCCAAAAGGGAGGCAACGTATATATATAAAACTACAAATTAATTGCGCCAGAGAAAGAAAAAGAGAGAGTGCCGCGATATTTACACGCAAAATTAAAAATTAATGCAATCAGCAAACAGCGAAAGAAAAAGAGCTTCAAAGGCTCACAACAAAATTCATAAAATAATAGTGATTTTTTTAGTATTCTACCCACTTTGATTGTTCAGTTGATGAATTTTTAATTGTATTTGAGTAAAGGCAATTTATTATAATAAAAACAATGTAAATATATTAAATGTGTTACCTTACAAAAACTAACTTTCATTCTTCTTCTCTTTTTTTTTCATTGCAGGTAAGCTAAAAACTTAATTAATTAATTAACAAAAAACAACAAAGGTTTGGAGGTAAAGGTATATCAAGGATTCCGCTTAGAAGCCAAAGGAAAACGGCGACTAATGCAAAGTTTGTTGGTAGTATTTATTAAATAATTATTATAAGAGGGTGTATTTCTATGCAGGTGGTAAATAGTAAAACAAGGAAGCTTTAAAACCATTTTTAAAATTTTAAATTCGAGTTCTAGAAATTCTTATAATTTTTCCACTTAAATTTCAAAGGAAAACCTTAATCGGACTCGCAAGTTGAAAACCATTTAACTCGAACCTGTCGTCTCTATTATCTCCCAACGACAGCCAAGACCACAGTGTCAGACCTTTTCGTCCTGGCTTTCGTCCTTCTTTTGCTGATGTCGAAAAATGCAATTTTTAAATTTCCATTAATTTCGCGCTGTCGACTTTCGTGAAATGTTGTCGCTGGGAGAGAATTCAAAAAGCGTTCAGAAAACACAGACAGAGACGTCTCTCCGAATGCAACAACAACAACAACAACAGCAGCCGCAACAACAATGTTGTCAGCCATGCAAATAAGCAGACACTCACACACATACACACACAGGTAAAATACAGGTGAGATGGCGATGCTGATGGTGTGCCGCCAGGTAACCTGCTGTCTAAGTGACTGATGCCACTGTCGTCCTGAGTGTGTCCTCGGTGCGAATGTGTGTGTGTGTGTATATATATTCCGGAAAATGGAAGCCTCCGGGTGGTAGTAGCTACCTGCACTGTTTTTAATGACACACACTCATGGACCACGCCCATGTCGAGAGGTGGCAATAACATGGCGAGCCAGTAGCTCCAAGGAGCTGCCTCGTCCTGTGACTATTTTAGCCAGAATCCCTCGACTGTCGTTGCCTCGAACGCTGAACAAGCGACTTTACACCGACAACGTGACATTTAATTCAAAATGTTTTACGCGCCCTCTCGCACCAAGTTTTTCTCATCCTCACATGCTTTTTCCTCTTGTCGAGCTTGTTACAAAAAAAAGAAAGAACGAAATGATAAGAAAAGCGGAAAAAAACAATAGAGAGGGATAACAGGGCGAGACAAATGTAAAAAACAGCAGAAGAAGTAGCTATTTTAGGAAGTTTAAAGCTTTAATTTGTATTATACTAGAAATATATATTTCACAATTTTGTTGTGCATAAAAACTATTTATAAAAAATTAAGAGAAATTAATATTGATGATTTAAAGAGTTATTTAAAATATGCAAAAACAAACCTTTCATTATCTCATTGCAAATATAATACATTCTAGCATAACATAGGTAAACCTTTTATAAATATTGTGGATAATTATTTCAAATTAGTAGTATAATAACAAAATGAGTTACGCCATAAATACTATATTTTAAGGTTTGTACACCCCCAACTAGCTTGTGAAATTGATTATTAAGTTATAAAATCACCCTTGTCCAACAACAATACTATTCCAATAAATAAGTAACTATATCACTTGAATTTTAAGGTCCGTTATGCATCTTATTATTATTAAGTCCTTGGTTATACTCTGATTATTAAATAAATAGGGCTATTTCCGCTTCCTTAAGTATAACTTTTAATTTATGGATACATCATTCATACATTTGATATTTAATCGTGAGAACATAGGCACTTTTTACTAAGATAAAATAATATGCTTTAAAATTTTGACATAATTGCTTACAAACGGGAAGGTCCTTCGCCTTAGTCTTCGTCCTCGCCCTCGCCTCCTTCGACTTCGCCGCCGCCACCGCCTTCCTCCTCCTCGACCATCTCCTCTGAGGAACTAATCTCCACAATGGGCTCAATTTCAGAGGCCAGATCCTCCTCAAAGTCACTGATCTCGCCCAGCTCCTGCAGGCACTTGTCGTAGTTCTCATCGAAGCGTATGTTTTCGTTGAGCGACCTAACCTCCACATCCTGGTCGGCGGGCAGCAGGGCCGGAGCTGTGCCCGGTGGACACTCGGTGATATTCCTTATTTTCAAAGTGTGAATGTGAAAGATGGCCGAACGATTGGACTCGAGTAGGACTTGATGGAAGACACTCAACAGACGATCCATATTCCCGAACATGCGAACGCTGGCACTCTTGGGATCCTCGCCCTCCTCCAGGATGCGACCCACGATATTGTGACGATAAGGATCCATTAGGTAGATAAAGTCCGACTTCTTCCACAACGAGTACATCTGGTTGTTGATCTGAAAGATGATGTAATCATTCTCATTCAGAGCCTTCTCCAGCATCAGATGGAAGTCGTTGAACTTGTACATGGGCACACACTTCCACCAGCCCTCGTAGACATTGGGCGTCAGAAAGATCTCGGCCACAAACTGGCCCATCCGGATCTGACGAGGAAAATCGTCGAGATCCATGGGCTTGCTGAGATCCACGCAGGGCTCCCAACAATTCTTGCACATATTGACGCCATAGCACATGACCTTGTCGTACATCTTCATGTCCCAAGTGGCGGGATGATCGACCTTGGAGGCCAAAGCAGTGGCCACCGCCACGGGCAGGGCACTGCGATTCCTCAGAGCATCCTTGGGGTTGAGGGTGAGATGCAGATTGGACTTGACATATGCATAGTCCGAGGCAATCACATCAAACTCGCTCATCCGCATACCGTGCTCCCGCTCCCAACTCTGACCAGTAGGGCCAGGCGTGGCCAGTCGGGTGACCAGGATTTCCCTGATTGTGAACTTGTCGGTCTTCTCCAGGTCACTCTCCTTCTTGATCAGCCAGACGACATTGTCCAAGGACTTCATGGCCAATAGCACAGGATATCCCGCTTCCTGATTCGGTTTCATGGTCTCCTTGTCCCTGCCATTCAGGTCCAGGACCATCCACACGCCCCGCTCCTTCCAGATCAGCAGATACCAAGTCCCCGAAAAGAACACTCCATACTTGAACTTCTTGAAGAAGGCCCTCAGGATGCGTCGCAGATTGCGAATAGTATTCAGATAGCCGTAAACCTCAAAGCTCGCCTCCAATTCCACGGCGAACTCAAAGTCATTGATCTTGAATGACCGCGCCACGCGCTGTTCATTCTCATCGTACACATCCGGATTCTCCATCGCATTGGGATTGATCATATTCTCGGAATCATTGAACAGGATCTGACCATCATTCACCACCATATCGATCATCTCCGGCACCCATTCGTCGCGACGCGTATAGTACGAATGAGCGAATCCCTTGAGATAGCCGGCATAACGGACACTCTCCTGGCTTGTAATTCCACTCTTGACCACAGCCACTCCACTTACCACGCCTATGGGATAACCTAGTGAGCGGTCGACATCATTGCGACGATTTCGGACACACTCCTTGGGATCGAGGGGCCGAGTATAGGGCTCATCGTGGCCGCCAAAGATTAGGCAATTCTCGAATGAGCAGGGATTGTAGGGCTCCGGCCTCAAAGCCTTCCAGGTCGTCACTCTTTTTTATATATTTTTGGAATATGAATATAATATTCATGAAGAGGTATACCAGAACTTACGGTGGACTACAGGGCGGAGCAGTTTGACAAGGCGGACATTCCATAGGTGGACAACATGGTGGAAGACAGCATGCACCCGCTCGCTCACGACGGCCAGCCATTTTCACAAAGATTTTGAACGAAAAAATATATCACGTTCTATCACAAAATAATTTAAGGAATTTTGATCAATTGTTTGCCCGTCAGTCGTAGGCAGTTAACTGATACAAGTCAGGTTACTAGATTTATAGGACAAATATTAAGTTTTATAGAAGATAAAACTCTAAAAATAACTTTGAATTATAATTCGAAGTATACTTTAAAACTATTTCGATTACATTTAAAAAAATTAATTTATTTAAAATCTTTCTATTTTTCTGTATTTAAAAATAGCATTATCATTCCTTATGCTTACTTTAATTTACTTACTTAAATATGCTATTTTTTAGATATTTTAAAATTCGATAAATCCATATTTATCTTTATTTTCGATATTAGTATTGATATTTCTATTGATAAATCTTATATGAGTAAAATATTTATAATCCGATAACATCGATACTTTATCGGTTAATTTGATCATTTTTTAATTTCGATATTAAAATTTTATTCTATTATTATAATAATATTGGGTGCGATATTTTATCGATACATCTTCTCGGACCTTTACCCTGATTACACACCTTAAAATGTTTTGTATCAAAGTTTTTACTTATATTAAATTTATATTGACTAAAAAATTATATAATATAAACTGTGCGTTTTTAAGAAATGTCCTTTCAGTTTGCAGTCTCCACTATCATTTTTTCATCTCCACAGGAGTTAAACTCATTGGAACTCTACATTTCTCTGTGCCCTTTTTTTTTTGCTTTTCCTAGAATTCACTTAGCGCTGCACTTAGCCAACCTTTCATTAGCTTGCTCATTTAATCAATTGACTCACCTTCTGACAGATTTGATCTGTCCTCTTTGCGGAAAGGAAAAAATAAAAAGAACCGGTAGAAACACACTCGACTGTCATTACACAAATTGCTCTTGGGGATGGCGAACTTATGATAATTTTTATTGTGCACACGCCAAGTCAGCCAAGTCAGTGCTGGAAATCAGTTGAGGGCCATTTTTGGTTTTGGTTTCAGTGTGTCGGGTTTTGGTTTCCGTTTCGGTTTTTGTTTTTGGCTTTGGCTTTTACGATGGCCCCGGCAGTTAATTCCTTATCCGGCCAAGAGAGAGGGAGACAGTTAACAGGCAACAGCTAAATGTAATTGGAAAGCTCATCAAGTGCTGTCGTTGTTGTGGCTTTGCCACTTGAGTGCGCCCCGGAAAAGTATGCAAAGAATTTCAGCTCTGCTGCTGCCATCAAGTTTGGTTTATTTTCCTGCTGCGCTGCTATTTTTTCCGTGCGGTTTATTGAAAACGAGCAAGCGCCGCCAACGCAGCGTATACGTAACATCATCATCATCATCGTCATCGTCATCGGGGGTATCCATCGAAGAAGGAGTCACTCTGCTGCTTAGCTAAGCTCCTCTGATGGCATTTACGAGCCAGCCCTTTATTGTCCTTTTGTTTTTGGGTTTTTGTTGTCGAATTTATCCCATCCTTCCTGTCGTTGTGGTATCCACGTAATTGGC
>JAEIIJ010018677.1:0-11811 GCA_018904815.1 Drosophila ogumai | reverse complement strand
TAGAAGACTATGTGCAAAGTTTCATTTAGATAGCTTTAAAACTGAGGGACTAGTTTGCGTGGAAACGGACGGACAGACGGACATGACTAGATCGACTCGGCTCTTCATGCTGATCAAGAATATATATACCTTATAGGGTCGGAAATGTCTCCTTCACTGCGTTGTAAACTTCTGACTGAAATTATAATACCCTGCTAGGGTATAATAAATAAGAAAACAATTTTCTATGCCGCAATAACATTGGAAAAAGTACAAAAATAATTAAACGTTACAAAAATATAATCATTCGTAATAGATGACTTCTGATATTAAATATGATATGCGGGTATCCCATATGTTTTTGGGAATGCAGATGAGCATTGGAAAATATTTCTTCATTAATTTCATCACACCAAATGTCATTTAATTGCCTCTTTTCTTTTAGAAATTCAAGTGTGTACGTTTGTAGCAATTACTGATCTCTTAAAAGAATATTCATTCACCATTGTACATAATTTGTAATAAAAATATAGAAGAACTCTTTCTAAACGTTTATAGATCCATTGATTTTGTTGAAATTATAACGGCGCCAAACGGAAGCCATTTGGTATATGTCCATCTTATTATTCTTTCTCGCCTAAATGGGCATTTGAGCCTTATTTATTTGTTTTTAAACAAATGATCAAATAAAGTGTCTGAAGTCTAAACAGATACAATTCACGGTGTGCTTGCTGTAATTTTCATTATTGGCACGAGATGTTTTTTCAGGGTACAAATAGAGTACCAAAGTTGACGTGGTGACGACGATTACATAGTAAATAATGCCTTAAATTAAAAATCACCTTTATAATGTGATCGAAAGGTACTGTAAAGCTCTTTGGAACTGCTTACTTTTCAAAAGCGATCTATTCATGCAGCCCATAGTCACTTTTCTTACTTTTAAAATAATATAGAGATACATCCCGTACTTATCACCTTTCGATAATTATTTCGGTCGCTCCTAATTGGCAAAGTAAATATCTGTATATAGTCTGGGAACGATTGCTCTATATGAACACACAGTTTCGGTATGCTCATAATTTCTTACTCAAATCCGACCAATGAAGATAAACGCATTGTTTGTTCACATCAAGGGAAAATGGAAGTGTTAAATGGCCACTCGCCTCTGGGGCAGCTACCCGAAAATGCGTGCGTTGTGAATAAGAAGCGGAGCAAAGCCAACCGTGCCCGTGTTTGCACTTGTACCCCGGCGGAGCTGTTTATACATACAATAAAAAATAGAAGTGAGAAATCTAAATCTAAATCTAAGAAACTGTAAAATATTACATGGTACTAAAAGAAAGATCAACGGATGTTGATGCTGATCAGGAATATTTGTAGGTTTTTGGGGTCATATGCGACCCTGAGAAACTTTTTCCTCATAATATATTTGCAAGAGTATACTAAATGATACATTATTTAATAATTAAAGCCAGTTTAACCTATTTAATAAAGTAGAAGTTGGTTGGGTCAGGACTCTAAGTAGAAGTTTTCCTATAGAACAGAAAACACACAAACATTTTAATTCAAATAGGAAGTTTAGATCTTCATCAAAGATTCTTTGACCGGGAAATCGGATTAAGACGGTCATTTAATACATATTTAAAGCTAGAATACTACAGCATTGGGTTAGCTTCAAATGGGACAATTTTCAATCACTATTTCACTGCTACAACGCATGCCTATTATATATTTGCATATCTGTAATTTTTTTTAATACTAAATGAACTTAACGGTTAGGTTTAGTTTTATATTTTAACTTTTACAATCAAAAGAAATCCCACTTCGCCGCAGCTCAAATTTCACACGCGTATATATAGGTAATATATAAATAAAAAGTACCGTTAATTTTTCAAAGGTTTTATACATAATAAAGAAACTAATCTAAGCTATTAAAAATATTCAAACGTAGAAAGAGCTTTTATTATTTTTGGAATTGTGAAATAAGTGTCCCAAGGTACTTTTGGGCTCTGAAGGGTTAAGTGTATAGAGATTTTTCTTTTTGCTTTAAATAAAGGGAAAACTTTTCAAAAATTAAAGGTGGATTTTTCGCATATTTAGAGTTATTTTTATTGAGTTAAAAAAAATTTAAATTTCTTTTAGGGTAAATGAGGGAAATTGTAATTATACTTTGTTGTTGGTTGATAAATAATTATATTTTTTGTTGTAATAATTAATTGTTAATAACCAATACTAATATTTTGTTGATATTGTTCGATAATAAAAATAATACTAGAAATTTTTGTTCCTCAAGGTTTCCAAAATGCTATGGTGTTGCAATAGAGACAAGAGTTGGCCGGCTACCATCACTACTTGCCAGAAATGTTAGAGCAAGTTAGGAATCATATGCAAATTTAAGAAAATTGGATAATTTAATCCTAACAAGAAAGGAACAAAGTAATATCAAGTTTCATTACATTTACCTATACTTATTATGTTTACAGTTTGACAGTTACAGTTTTACATTCGCAGCTTTACTTTTTCTCTACAACTACAGATCGTTTCTATGGTAGCTCCATGATATAATTATCCGAATTTTATAAAACTAAAAAGAAAGAAAAGAAAAGAAAGGAAGCTATCTTCGGCATGCCAATATTTGTATACCCCTGCAGTTTGCAATTTGATCAATAAGAATCGAGCCCTGTTAATTCTGAAAAAAATAAAAAAAGACCATATCTCAGATTAGACGAAAATACTTTGAAAAACAACGAAGCTATAATTTTTATACCCTTGCAGGGTATTATAATTTCAGTCAGAAGTTTGCAACGCAGGGAAGGAGACGTTTCCGACCTTCGGAACTAAGGGACTAGTTCGCGTAGAAACGAATAGGTGGTCAGACGGGCATAGCTAGATGGACTCGGCTGTTTATGCTGATCAAGAATATATACATTTTAAAGGGTCGAAAATGTCTCGTTCACTGCGTTGCAATACATTATATCATAATACCCTCCCTGCAAGGGTATACAAATTGTATTTTTCGGCTTCCTTTGATTTTTTTCTTAATTCAAGAAAATGCTTCTTAGTTTAAGGGCAATTTTCCTTAAATGCAACAATCGTACATATATTTTTTAGCTTAAAGGAAATATTATAACTACACTAAAATATAATCCAGTCCCGTAAAAATCATCTCGAATTTAAATTGGGACTTAAAAAATATGTTTGGCTGTAAAAGAGTATATATTTTGAACTGTTTTGCTTGAAGGAGGTCGCATTGCTGTTGAATCAGGTGGAGATATCATGAACTCAAATATTTATTTTGGCTGTACAATGCATGGAATTAAATGATATATAGTAAATACATAGGTACCTGTGGACTTAAGCTCAATTTAAAATGCAACCCAATGTTTCGCAATGTCCGACATTTTTTTAACTCTCATTTGCATCCTGTGTTCCAAGTAATATATGTTTTTTTTAATCTCATCGACGCCTAAATTGGACTTTTGTTTTTGCTTTTCTGTTCTGTGCAATGAAATTAATTTGGGTAGTCTGGAGTTAAGAAATTACAATAACAAAAAAAGGTATAAAATAATCTTTAATTAAGCGCATCAACAAAACGAGGGGAAACACAAAGAAACCGGATTCGAAGATTCTTCTCCACAGTTTCTGTTCCTCAAATGCTATCAACACAGTGGAGTTAATAAATACTTATACTTATACTTATTAACATACATGTGTATGCACTATATGTACATATTAAAAGTGTTTTTAAGTTATAAATAATTCTGAATGATTGTAGAGACGGATATAGGCGTTGTGTACCCAGATGATACAAACTCATACATGCATATGTAACTAGGGTTTTGTACCTGTACCGAGTTAGCAGAAATGCTTTATTATTGGTTAATGTCCTAAATTTTAAAACACACTTGATCTGAGACAGATGTGAATATCGGCACCTATGTGGTAGCTCTAGTCTCTATGATCCGTTTCTTTCACACGGACAGGCGAAAATGGATAAATTGACTAGTTGGTGATGATAATCAAGAATATATATGTACCCTTTATGGGGTAGAAGATGCCTCCATACGCTTCCTACCTACATTTTCAATTGATGTTCTAAATGTTAAGTCTATTGCTTGGGAACAAACATTAAAGGTAACCCTAACCCTTGCATACGGGTATGAATTTAACTAAAAAATTCATGGAAATATTTCGAAAGCACTTCAGAATACCACTTATTTCTTTAAACTGTGTGGACGAACATTTTTCAGTTTTCTCTTTGGTCCTTCTTCAAGGACCTCACGGGAAAATTCCGTAGCTTAGAAATCATTTACAAGTGCCATATTTCGGAGTCGATAGGTTGAAAACGATAAGACTATACTTTTTCCCTTTTAAATCAGACCCTTACAATTTTGAGAGACGAGTTTGCCACAATCAATACAGATTTTTTTTTATTACACTTGGATTAAACAGCAAAATGTGTCTCTCATCTAGCGGCCCGGTGTTATCAACTCTTAATATTGAAGAGAATGTATGAATATGTAGAAGACCGACAACTAAAGATTTAAATATAAGGATTTATTAAGCCTAAAATTGGTGAAAATGTAAAAACAATTTGTTAAATACAATTAAATTCCAAAATTCTTCAAAGTGCTGCTGTATTTACAATACAAATATTCTAAATTCTATCATATTGATGCTGAGGTCGAGTTATATATTATATATTCCCAAATAAGAGAACATTTTGGTTGTTACGAGTGTGTTAGTCTGAAACCAAGTACACATTCCGCAAAGAATTTTAAAATAGGGTTCCACTAAAAACTCAACTCTCCCCGTGAAAATTTATTCGTCCAGAAACCCAATCGATTTGATACAGACTCAGTCTGTCTTTATCATAAGCGAATTTTGATAATTCGAGCTACCGACGGGTGAAGCATTTAACATCTATTTAATGAACCAACCGAGTAGCTTTTTGAATCTTTACAAGCGGATTTAGTGCTACCAGCTGATTTAATTAGTATCTGAATTTATAGTTCATATAAATTTTTAGTCCATTCAACGTGTGTTGTTTATAATATTGATAACTTTGGCTCCAATATTTGACGTAAAACGAAAGAGGCTCTGAGGGACAGTCTCGTCGCTCGTCGTTTACTACCATTTGTCTTGGGCGGTTTCCAAGCAGATTTCGTTAATTAGCAAATCCATTTTGAAATTAGGAGCCGTGTCATCGTGGTCTGCTGATGAATTGTGCTTTTTAGTCCATATTCGACAGTCCTTGTCTGGGGAAGAAACACGTAGTAAAACTTTAGCGTAGCCCATACTTATGTCGAATTAAAAAAAAATCTTTTTGTTCCATTACTAATTGATGTTTTCTTTTTATTATTGATCAATAGACGCCCTGCTGCAACAAATTCTATAAGTGCCGCTTCTGCCATGATGAGAACGAGACACATCACTTCGATCGCAAGACCCTTACCGAGCTGATCTGCTCCGAATGCAACACACGGCAAACAGTGCGGGAAAAGTGCGAAAATTGCGGCGTCCGATTTGGCAAGGTAAGATCCTCTAATGACATTTAATATTATATTCTTTAATTATATTAAAATAATTCTGAACTGCGACGATAATGATAATAGGACAGAACCGAAAATCTGCTACGAAAATTGATTTAACTAATATGTAGTTCTCCGAACGAGGTGCTCCACTTTCACAAACAGAATCTTTAAACAGTTTGACAACAGTACATCAGTACATTACACACTTGAAATAAATTTCTGTAAATATGTTATTTAAAAAATTTACACTGTTCCATAAACCTTATTTTTGAAGAGAGGAAATGAGAGCGCGAGAGAGTCGGTTTTGACGGGATTGTTTTTGGCTCGTTGATGAAAAGCTGTTGAATTTGGCCTATTGATGTATGTGGCAACTTCCTAGATGTAATACTTTGGGAGCGATAGAAAAATAAAAAAAAGCTTTGTTTAATTTTGGTAGATAGATAGATGATTTACATACATAAATACATATATGTTATATACATATATGTTATGGAAAGCAAAAGTCCAATTGATTTCAAATATTAATTCGAGGTCTCAAAATTGCACTTATGAACTTTCGGACTAATTCAAAAATGTAACCTGCTTCATCTTTTACAGTACACCTGTCTGATTTGCAACCTCTTTGATGATGCGGACAAGAAGCAGTACCATTGTCATGGCTGTGGAATATGTCGCATCGGAGGAGCTGAGAACTTCTTCCACTGCGAGGTCTGCAATATGTGTCTGCCCATCCAGCTGAAGATCGATGGCCACAGGGTGAGTGAAGTGGACACATTTTCTTACTTTTGTAAGTGGGGATCGACCTCCACCGCGACTTGAAAGTACTCAAAGAAATAGCAAATCCGCCCGAAAATATAAATTTTATGTCAATTCATTATCCAAAACCGGTTACCCCAATATTTTTTGTAGCCATTTGCAATCCAGTTAAGTGGCAATGGATGTCAAAATTGGTGGAGGGATAGCTTACTTAATTAAGGGGGAACCTCGTAACTGGCACCAAAAAATTAATCGAATTTACATAAATAACTGATTTTGAAAACTCCTATTTCCCCGCAGTGCGTAGAGAACATCTCTCGTTCCCATTGCCCGGTCTGCCTAGGTGACATTCACACGTCGCGCATTCCCTGCCACATTCCCGACTGCGGCCACCTTCTGCATAAGATGTGCTTCGACCAACTGCTTGCTTCGGGCCATTACACCTGTCCCACCTGCCAGACCTCTCTAATCGACATGACTGCACTGTGGGAGTACCTGGATGACCAGGCCCAACGAATGCCGGTGGCGCTGAAATATGAGAATCAGCGAGTGCACATTTTCTGCAACGATTGTCACAAGGTATGTTTTATTGTTTTTGAGTAAAAAACAAATAATAAAGAATAATCACATTTTCCCTCCTACATCACAGACTTCCAAAACCAAATTCCATTTCATTGGGCTCAAGTGCGTCCACTGTGGAGCCTACAACACAACGCAGGATGTGAAACGTCGCCTGTCCCTGGTCACCGATGAGCCCTCCTCGGCGTGATGTCCACCGATTCACACAACGTTAACAGCATTATGAGCCGCATCTGCAATAGGAAATCTCTCTTGCCATGCTCAACACGTTTGAATACACAAAATTGTTACATTTACACTCAACTGAAGTCGAAACGCATTGAATTTAGATCAAATTCGAGCTGGTATCGAATAGAAAAAACCCACAAACAAAGACAAAAGGCTTAATAGGTAACTCTTGGTTGTGCTCGGGGAATTCCTAGAGACTTGAAAACATTAAGCTAAAATAAATTGTGATAGGTCTTTGAAAAGTGGCTTCTTAGCTTATTGTTATGTCTCTAGGGTATACCCGAACATTAACCACTTTACTTTGATTTACACTTTTGCACTAAACTTTCTGAAACAACAAAAACCTACACTTCACTCGAATTTCAAGTATTCTATCCGCGAAAATAAATTTTGGTAAACTTCTAGTTTGCCCAAGTGGAAATACCTGTAGTGGTAAAGAATGTTTTTTTTAATAAAGAGAACTTGAAAACATGAACAAATTAGAGTCTTAGATTATTTTTCATTTCCTTAAAGCTAAAATTTAAAATCGCTTTCTCCTTGTATGTAATGGAAATGGATCGATTTCTAACAATCCATTTTCAAGGGTATTCAAACAGTAGCGCTCGAATTTAGCTTCCCTTTAATACTTTTGCTGAATATAAAGTTTTTAGCAAAGTAACATTGCCATCTTGGGCTGGTATCCTCAGAGTATCACAAAAAAGGATAGGATAGAGGGTTTTCCTGGCTACAAAAATGATACCTTATACCCTGCAAGTTGCAAGCCGGTATTATGGGGGAGTATTAATACATTTCTGAAACAAATTTCAGTAGTACTCTACAAAAGGCGCGTCTTTATTAATAACAGTACATAATTGTAACTAAATATTTAATTTTTATATTAAACATTTGTTTGTAGGATATGTCTTCTTTTTTACGGTACTAGGAGTGGTGATATTGATGGGTTGGGTTTCCCCGGGCCCGTGTTTTAATAGGGAAGGGAGGGACCCGAACTTTGCACTATGTGAAATTTGACCCGTTTCCGTGGCCAAAATTAAAATTTTTTAAATTAACAAGATTTTTCACTTTAGGTTTCATGTAAAATGATAATTATGACTATAGGAAGGTATTTTAGAAAAGTGGGCGTGTGAACGCCCCCCCTCCGTCAACAGAAATCAGAAAAAAAAACAAAATTTAAAGAAATTATAATTTTAGAGATTCCAATTTTGGAACACAGGATGAATGTCCTATTTCACATGTGTTTTGCAAATTTGGTCCAGATCGCTTCTTAAATATAAAAGTTATTCAATAAAAAAAGCTTTTCTACCTTTTATATTGAATGTCATTTTTAGTTTTTTATTACCTCTACGTTGGCTTCTTCTCTAGTTAAATTAAGGCTTA
This sequence comes from Drosophila ogumai, assembly GCA_018904815.1. Classification (NCBI taxonomy): domain Eukaryota; kingdom Metazoa; phylum Arthropoda; class Insecta; order Diptera; family Drosophilidae; genus Drosophila; species Drosophila ogumai. The sequence goes on along the minus strand of JAEIIJ010018677.1, from coordinate 3,358 downwards.
TATAACCTTCCATTCAATTTGAATATGTATTTTTGAACATATCCACCTTTCAACAGCATTTTCGCCAATTTCGCCATAAATTAGCACAAAAATGAGCTTACTAGTTCTGAATTCAGAATTGACTACTCTACAACTTGTACATATATGGACACTCAATGAAAAAGCTTGAAATTTGTTTTTAAACTCTTTGGAAAGTTCAACTTTCTTTCCGAAAATAACAAGGGGACTTCATTAGCTAAATATACAAATTGTTAGAAAACTACGAACGAAACACGCAACATATTAGTATCAACACATAGTAGTAACCTAAAGAATTAATATTAATTTTAAATTTGATTCCTTAATAATTTTTTCTTCTCCCAGGTTCTCTATACCCTGGACCTGTCTATATGATCTTAGGTGCAACATTTTTGTCGATATATCGTGTCAGACGTTTCCTCTAAACATGTTTCCCAAACGATACCAGACACCTAGATTCTTCCTGGCTAGAAATTAGAAAATAAATACCTTGATATTCAGAAGGTTTGTATTTAACAGTTCAGAAGCAGTTCGTGTTGCAAACCTTAGAAAATTAATTGGGAAATGAAGAACATTTTTTAACCGAAACTAGAATTATGTCTTGTGTACTTACTTACATTCCCAATTAAACAAGTGAGAAGTGGATGTAATTATTTTTAGTAACTGTAGGTAGGCACGGAATAAATACGCATCACTTTGGTAAACCATTAGAATAGTACTTTATACAGAGATGTGGATCTCTCGGAAGATATCAGATATACAATAGAATTAGACTAACTTTGAAAGGGTTATTTAATCTTTATAGACGGATTTTTGCAGCTCCTACAGCTATTGACCCATTATTTTGGAATGATCCTGCTGATTACTGGGCTTTCTCTTTTTCCACCTCAGTACGGACTCCGTCTCCGCCAGGTCCCGCTGCTTTCTCTGCGGCTCGTTTCTTTCTCCGCTCGGCTGCCTTCTTCTGGCTGGATAAAAATAGCCCGAGAGCAATCATGGCTGCCCAACTGATGTAGCCAATGTGATAAACCGAGCTGTAGAAACGCCAAATGTTGCCGAACGAAGAGAGGAGGAAGGCCTCGCCTAGGTAGCTAAAGGCAAACCACTTGAAGATCCAGAATAGCCCGTCGATCACATTTCGTCTCGGTCCAGTGGTGTCCTTCCGCACCAGCTTGTGCCACATGTCCTCTAAGGAAACATAGAACGGAGCCCCCATGATGCAGAAGTAGTGTCCCGGCCGGAAGCCGTGCCAGTAGGCGGAGCACAGTAATGTGGCGCCAGTTCTAAAAGGAGCGAGTTAAAGGAGTTATTTCGTTAAATGTGAGAATAAGAACGACGTAAAGACGAGCCTTAAACTACGGAATACCTGCCAACCCTACGGATCAGTAGCAAGGAAAGCAAAAGGAACAATTCAAGATATAATAACGGCAATACTACTCATATCTGTTTTTGTTTTTGTTTTTCGAAACAAACCTGTATTTTTTGCTTGGAAATAGCTTATAAACGTTGACAGCCAGCCAGTACTGCACACAGACATTCCAATGCTTCATTCCCTCGCGGAAGGTCCAACAGCGCTCCACCTCCAGAACCCTTGTATTCACAATTGTTGTAAAGTTGTACGTGTGCTTCTCCGCGTCGCGTTTTAGGTGCTGGTAACGCTTACGCGGTCCCTCTCCATTGTTCGGGTCCGACTCGTCCGGGTAAGCTCCAAAGCCAGCCATAGTGCAGACGCATTCGCTCAAGGTCAGACCCGTATAAATACGGGCACGGAATGTGAAGAATGTTGGCCACACGTACAGCAAGCGGTAAACGAAGGAGCGATCGTTGTAGAACTCATCGCTCATTGCGTACTGTGGATAATGCGATTACTTCAGTTCAAAATATGCTTCAAATTGCACCTACATCCAGTGGCCAAAGATAGTTGGTCATCAGGTACAGAGCGCAGTAGAAAACGGCATACTTCAGTTTTTCCAAAGTGGCCTCAATGCTAGGGGCATGCGTCTTAAAGGGCATCTCAAAGTAATCCCTGTATGTGCGATACCGGTAATAAGGTCCTGGGAATAAAGGAGTTTAGCCGATTATTCAGAAATTTCTGCTGAGTACCTATGAGTTGTGTTACTATCTGTAGCCGAAAGTGGACTTTGCTCCGCAGATAGATTGACCAGCAATGTCTTACCTGTCAGAACTCCTATATAATTAAAGCTGTAGTGGACAATCTCAGCGGCAGTCAGCGTCTGCAGGTCCTCGTCGTAGTCCGTTATCTCTACGAGGCTCTCCTGGTTCACATCCCGTTGATCATCGTTCCTCTTCTGTTCGTCCCGTGCCTGCAGCCGCTTCCAGGACGCAGTTTTCTCAAATGCAATGCCGGAAACCTGCACACATTCATTTTAAATTCAGTAACGGCCCCAAAAGACAGACGGTCGTTGTGCAACTGACCTTCAGAGTGAGAATCATTTGGATCATGTTGGTGTGGCCAGGGATGCCCAAGTAGAAGTCGAACAGTCGGAAGAACACCAAGTAACCAAACATCACAACGAAGGTCACCAAGTGGCATTTGCTAAACAGGAGTTTGAGGTGTTATTAGGCGCTCTGAAGGGATTCTCACCGCTACATACTCACCTTGGATGCACTAGGAGCACGCAAGCCGTGCCCAAGGCCAAGGAAGCAAAGCAATGCAGGCTGTGCAGGCCCGAAACAATCACCACAACAATCACCCCCAGAGCGGTGGACACCAATTTCCGGTGCTCCTCATTGGTAATCTTCCTCACATAGCTCCCAGCTCCGATGCAGGCCAGTAGGCAGATTACGTAGATTACGTCGTCGATACTCATCTTCCCATTGGCTATTGATTTATATTTCAAAATAGCCTTTTATTTATATTTTTGGCTACTAATGACAAAATCAATGTGATTGTAGTATTGATTACACTATATACCAAAAATATATCTTAGGTATGACCACCTCTTAAAATGCTCTTCAGCTTTATTGGGAGACCATTGATACGGTCATACCTTACAACAGTCGACCGCCACACATATAATTTAAATAAACAATTAAAAAGACGCGGCACCGGAAGCCATTACATTCATAACATTTTTATTGTTTAAAATCACCCTAAAGCTAAAATTTTTTTTCTAGAATTAAGGAAAAGTTTCAATGGTTAATTTAGATATTTTCCTCAGACCTAGGGAGATGTTTATACCCTTGCAGGGCACTATAATTTCAGTCAGAACAGTGAAAGAGACATTTCCGACCCTATGAAGTATATATATTTTTGATTAGCATCAACAGCCGAGTCGATCTAGCCATGTCCGTCTGTCCGTTTCTACGCAAACTAGTC
>JAEIIJ010018666.1:0-13016 GCA_018904815.1 Drosophila ogumai | reverse complement strand
TTATTTTTTTTTTTATGTATATATATACTTCCCAAAACAGTTCGCAAGAGTAATCTTGATAGCTATGAAATCATAATGGCTGTGCTGGGTTTACACGTTCAGAATCATTTGCATATTTTTCAGTAGCGCTCAAGTATTACTCAAGTTCCGTTTGCCAAAACTGAGTGGCTGCCTGCTTACGCAATCACAGCGATAATCATCAGTACCAGCGCCCACAAAAGAATTAAATTAACCAAAAACTTCACCGACTTTTTGTAGTTGCCGAGTTGTTGCTGTGGTACTGCTTAGACTGCTTATTCCCGCCAAGTTGTACAATTTAACTTGAGTCTCTAGCTCAGAGTGGGCCCCTGTCGAGATGTCAACGGGACTCGGCCTTGGGCTTTTAGTTTCTCGCAATTTGTATCTCATAATTCCGGGGGCTCAGCTGCCGTCGTATTTAATGACAAATTAATGTGCTCATTTGTTAAAAATTAAGCGAGACAACCCTGGGCAAAAATGATCGTAGAACGGAATGATCAGTTAATGGAGTTATTTTTAATAAATACTCTTCAGCTGTGCCGCCTTTCTGAACTGGACCCTCGCACTGATTGACGACCTGGCATGGCCTAATATGAGACCACAACTGCAAAATATTTGTCCTTCTAGTTCATTTTATTTTTTTTTACGTTGTCATTAGGCAAAGCTTGTGACCCTCTGGTATAATTTTCATCAATTAAACGTTAATCAAAGGTTATCTTAATGTAGACATCACTCGCTGAGGCCAACGGACGGCTTAAGCTTTATGTAATATATATTATCAGTAAAGCTGGCCCAAAGAGAAAGCGGGACGGAAAACGGCATATAATTTTGATCAATGACAACCAGCTGAGGGAGCAGGCCCAGTCCCTGCACAACTTCCCTCTTACACCTGCCCCGGCAGCCGGGCTTCGCCCGAACGGCGGTCACTCGGGCTCGCCGCTGGTCATTGCATACCTTATGATCAATCATCTTACGCCAAGATAACAACATCGACAACAAAAATCACAAGCTACTTGTGTACCAGCGACAGCTAAAATATGTAATCACCAGCAACAACCAAGCGGGGAGACTCCAAAATGCTTTTAATAAATGTTGTTGTTGGCCATACAAGACGAGTTGTTCATTTTTGTTTTTGTAATGTTTCATAGATACTCTGGCGCAATTTTTTAATAATGTTGCAATTACTTAAAGCACACAGTGTATATATTTATAAAAAGTTTACTGCGAGCCTTTACCAAGTTCAGCGGAAGACAGTGGCGGCCAGGGAGGAAGATGTTATTTCTACTCCTAAAATTTTGAAAAATAACTACTATGCGTGTACAAAAAAGATATGTTGCAACTAATACATTAAATATGTTCCCAAATCTGACCCTGATGACGGCAGCTAGTAAAGAAATTGACCATTCGGATGACACGTATACTGTGTTGTGGCTTGGGGAAAAGGTCAAGCCACAACGCTATCTGAGGCGGTGGAATTTACGACACAAATGCTTCATAGCACACATGAAATTATTTTTACGACTGCATTAATGCGCCACTAAGACAACGCTAAGTTGCGGATCAGTGTTCGCTTCGCTTCTTTCTGCCCACAATTTATACGCCTATAAACTGGTCAGTTTCTGACTTTGCCGTTGTGCGAGTGGTGTGGGCCAAGTAGAAACTAGTTGAGCCGCCAAGGAACTGAATAAGTTTTCAAGAGCCAGTGTGGTCTCTGAGGTGCGAGTGCATGCAGGAGCTTAGACTTTTGTTTATGTCAATTGCGATTCAATTTATGCACAATCATTAGGGCCAGGGGTTTCAATGTAAGATTGAGTATTTACGACCAAACTAGATATGTATGTGGTGTGCAGAAACCGAAATACAAATAAATAGTTACTAAAGCCAGGCCGACTAGGTGTCATCATTTGCTAAGCCCCATACGGCATTTATTTATAGCTACGTATAGTAGGGCAAACAAACAAAAAACTGTAGTAGTAGCAAAACAAAATTAATTAAAAAATCTATTAAAAGTTATACATATTTTGTGAAATAGATTATAAAATAAACTAGAAAGAAAGCTTAGGAGGGAAGTCGATGTTTATACACCTCAGCAGTTTTCAATAAATCATTGAATCGCGTTACTTACGGCAAAAGAAAATAAAACCTAACATGAGATATATATAGCATATACAAAATTTAATAAAATTTTAAAAATTTGATTTTGAAATACTTAATATAGTAGAAATTCTAAATATATATGCTGAACAAATAAAGTAATAACAACTTTCATTAAATTTACCTATACATTATACCCTTGGGTTTTTAGGTTATTTTCCTATTCATTTTTCGATCTGTTATAGAAATTCTAGAATAATGATAAATATTTATTTTTCGCCGTGTATAAAAATATTTTAACTAAAAATAAAGTTATATATAGTATATATGGTATACATAATCCACATTTTGAATTTGGAGATAGTATTTAGTATTTTGTTTTTATAGTTATAACTGTTTTTATAAACCTAAGTAATATTTATTATACTTTTTATATGTCCTAGGAATGATTGCTGTGTACGTATTTACGAATTTCAGTTTGCCGAATCTATACCTATATCATATACCTATTTTGTCTCGACATTTCCTGTCAGTGTGCCCCGTAGTCTCTGACATTGTATTGTACAAATCGCTGTCGATTAACGGCAGACGAAGAAAATAAACCTATAACAATAAAAACGATCATAAAATACGCATTAAGCAAAAGGAAACCAAACTAAGCGCATCTGCACATTGGGTCTTTATATGAATAAATGTTGAGCGCTGTCAACGACTTTCCGTCAGCGACTCGCGCCCCCTTACACTGGCCTCAGACTCGACCTAGACCTTGAATCCACGGCTTGAGTGTCGCTGAGTGTTGAGGTGCTCGATCTGGTCTGTTTACTCCGAGTGCTTTGTTTTCGTGCGTGCCTTATAGCTGTGCGTTATTACAGCTCTTGGCTGTCCACGAAAGACTGGTTCAAATGAAATATGTTTACACTATAATTATAACATGGATATAATCATAGAGCTTCCAAATCCATTATGCTCGTGGAACTCTGGGAAGAAGACTGCCTTTTCTTCTCCACAGATGTATGCTGTCGTTTATAAGCTCAAAAACTTAATTTTGTGATTTATATAAAGCTTGAAAAATGTCCTATTTAGGGGCAAATTGTTAAACATTTTTCCATATTAGAGGCTGATCAAAAACATACAAATTCAATAAATAGCAATTTAAAAGCTGAATATTGTATACTTTGGATAGAAAATGAGCCAGAAATGCATTCAATATTCAGATGGCACATAAAGTGTTTTGTATTCCGACAACTGGCAAGCTCGAGAGTGCTTTTTAACTACTTACAGTCAATTAAAATATAAATTAAATTATTTTTATTCGTATACAAATAACAATCAAATACTACTTGCAATTACAGCTAAAGATACATTTGTATGCAAAGTAATTTTTTTGTGCATCTTTAAACATAAAAATTACTATTGAAATTAGGTTTTTTATTTAACAAAAATCAATTCTAAAGAAAAATTCATTGAATTTGGCTAAATTTATTATTTTAATTCAGTACGGAAAAATAAAATACACTTTTTTTTTCAAATTTCTGCTGCGCAACAGACAGCGTAACTTAAGAATCAAAATTTATAAATTCTTTAAGATAAATTAAGATTGCAGCTGGAAAACTGGTATTTATTTTAGTTAATTATTAGTAAACAGACTGCTACCCTAGAATCGGTTTTTGGGGGGCTATTTTGAGATGCATATGAGTCCCGAGGAAAAAGGGCTTATTGGCCACGAGTTCGGGTGCTGAGCTCTGGTTTGCTCAAGTTCAATTGTCTGACCAGCCCAATAAGAGCAAGCAATCGAGGGGCCACGGTGACTTCGCTTGAGGACAAGAGGCAACTGCTTCACCGCAGCCTGTTCGGCTACATATTTCACTTGGTGTGCTTTTTTCAGGCGAGCGTTGCATGCATCAGCGGTGTACGCAACCGACCCGTTTTGCCGGCCGCTGCTTATGCAATTACACAGGCCCGCTGTAAATCTGAGATCTCTCTGCACTTTATTACCTCTCAGCTTCTCTCTTACTACTACTTACGTAGACTTGTACAGATTTTCATGCATATTTTTCCTTCGGGAGGCCCAATTTCACACTTTTCTGGGTCGCATGCGTGAGAGTAAGGCATTACTTTTAGGTTCAACCGCATTCCAGTTTGATTGGTGCCTGATGGCGTCAAGTTCGTTGCCGGTACCACCAGCCTGCTTCGAATTACTACTTCGCCCTGTGGCAATGTCATTCCAGTACGGGTCTCTGCTTTGTATACCCCTTGGAAAACAGGGCCCGAGCCTAGTCGCCACGCAAGCAAAACGAGATCATAACATTCCCAACAGCACCGAAAACTCGTCGTTCGTCTGAGACTCCCAGAGCACGGCCAATCGGCATTGTCGGAGAATCCCAAGTTAGAAATTAGAGCACCGATTAAAACAAATTGTGTGCTAATAAGCTGTCCGAGTTTCGATTGTCTTGGATTCAATCGGGGTTTCCCCATGCGCTTGTGAAACACGCTGTGATGTTGCGGTCGGGCCTTATTCCGATTCCGGCGAACCAAGCTGCATTAACTGTGGTCGCTTTGTTTGGGGCACTGCTCTCGCAATTGGAACATCAAAGCGTTATTATGCAGACACTTTTAATGGTATTATGGTATGTAAGACGATGAACAGGGCGATCTCTGTGTACTAATGATGCCGAGTCTGTGCTCTGAGGCTGGATGCCGTTTGGCTGGCTGTGAACTTACCCCTTGCTTTTTAACGTAGTTGATTGCACTAATTTCCCCGCGGCGGCAGTCCTCGGGGGCCACACAATCTGAGTCGCGTGGACAGGACGCAGGCGTCACTGGAGCCGGGGTCGTTGATGTTGTGGTTTCTTGTGCTCGATAGGTGCAGCATATGTCGGTTTCCGGCTCGCAGTTCTGCAAATTATGATAAGAGAGTAAGTTATTTTTTTACCTTAAGCTTTTGCCGTAAGGCCTAGCAAGCGACCCAAAATTGTAAGTCCCCCAGTTAGTGGTAGCTGGCAAACAAAGGCAGTCGCCACAAAGTCGCACCCCAGCGGCAATGGTTGTGATTTCTGTCGTCTTGGCCGAAAGGTCACCAATGGTCAGCCACTTGCACAAATGATGTGCTATAAAGTGTCCGGCAAGATGCCAGATGCCACCACCAGCGGCAGTGGACAGCAATTATATTGCCAATGCTGTTGCATTTGCATTGAACTCTGCCGCAGTCGACTTGGCGGACCTTTGCTAAGATCTGGCTAATTTTTTTGTTCACACTGTCAAATACTATCTGGTGATCACCTGGCATTTAGCATGCGGACAATTACAAATTAATAACTTCGTCTGTCTGCGGCCAGAGATCAAAAGTCGAAACAGTAGCTGGAGGCGGAGTCGCCTTGACGATTTTGCAGTTCAATAATCGAATAAGCAGTTCTTCATCAAGTACAGTTGCCACGAAATTGACATCACGCTACGGAAAAAGCGATTGGCTAACCAGTTCCCCAAACTGGCATTCCATATATCAATCAGCCTCGGAGTTTTACAAATTAAAGGGGCCAATTCCTCTTATTTATGTCTGCTTTTATGTCTCTCAGAACGAGAAAATCTGAAATCGGAAGCCCATTTGAATGTTTTTGAGATTGTTCTAAAGCACGACCTTGACTAATGAAGAGCTTTGGCCCGGCCTGAGACGAGCATGCTAAATGGGTACTAAATATCACGGATACATTTGTCCAGCAATCATGTCGGCTTTGCATAGCGCAATACAAGCTCCAGCTGTCTTTCAAAGTGCTTCAATCTCGCTTTGGTGTCTAGGCTAATTTTCAACACATACATATGAGTATTCGCGTACGTGGCATTTAATTATGTTAATGTCTTGGGTATTAGAATTGGTTTGGTTGGATCTTTAAATCAAATGATTTCAGCGGCATTCGTCAGAGCCGGAGCTATGTATTGGGCATTTTGAAAGTGACTCACAGGTTGATAAACCTATCGGCAAGCGGAAAAATTCCCAGCAATAGCCACGCAAATTGAGCACCGGTTTTAGCATCATCGGAATGGGAAAAGGAAATATTAAGTTTTTTGATTTGTTTGCGTTTTTTAATTGTTCAAGCGCGCGGTACTGGTATCGTACTTTGCATCCGTTTTGCTAATTATTCTCATGTACAATTATTCAGAGAGCTTCGAATATTTACCCAAGCTAGGCAAAAATTCGTTTGCCTGTATCTGTATCCCAAAATTGTCTCTATCAGGTATCTGTCGTATTTAATCTGACTCGCACAAGTCAATGAATACCTATGTGTATTAGATACATGTATGTACTGGGTACTACGGAAATCCTTTTTACTCAAACTTCGTCTCAAATTCATGCCTCCATGTCCATTAATTTGGTTTAATTAAAATTAAAATTAAAGTAATTGCTTACTACGAAATTCTGCGAAATTATTTCACGCAGTTGTTATATTGTTAAGTGGCAAACCTCTTTAATGTCTTTGGCTTAGAGCAAAGAAGCAATGAAAAGACAAATCAAGAGTATATGTATACATATAAGTATGTGTATGTATGAGAAAGCGCACTCAATACGCTTCTAAATGATTTTAAATTTGTTTACTAAGGAAGAAGGTTCTGTAGTCTTTAAACAAAGGGACAAAAATTACCAAAACACTATGCAGACAGTTAGAAAAACCGTACGCATAGGTAATATGTTCCAACAGTCTCACTAATTAATTTTTTAATTTAATTTAAATAATATAATCTACATGGTTTTAAGATAAATATTGCAATCGCTGATTGGCGGAATAAAAAGTTTTTATATAGTACATTTTTAGCTGTCATGATGACCTGCTTTCCTTCTGTAGCTATACAAAAGATGTGTTGTTTTTTAAACATCTATTTAAAAACCAACTAACAAAATCGATATATATTCTTGGACAAGCCATCACGGCCAAGTCCGATAAGGTTTGCTTTAAGGTTAACAAAATTAAATCGCTTGCAGCGGTGTTGAACACCTAAATTTTACCAGAATTTTTTTGAGTACTCCTGATAATTAAAAAAAAATTCATTTTAGTGGTATATCGTAAAACAATGCAAACACAATTTGAATGTGGTATACAAATAAAGAGCCAATTAATTTTATATTCACATTTCTGGCAGAGTTGATTCTAATTGTTAGTACATAAAATTTTAAAATTTTATTTATTTTTGCAAAATATGGACAGTTATTACAAGAATACATTCAGTACAACAAAAAAAAAAAACTAGTTCTTACAGTTCGCCTACTCTAAAAGTGTTTAGGTGTAACGGTAATAATATAAACCAGATCGTTGATCTAAATGGTTTTTATTATGTGTGAGCTCGGCAGGTCCACTTTAAAAAATATGCAAAGCAGCGGCAACTTTTATTTTACTTTACATTAATTTCTTTCGGATGCAAAGGCGAGGGCAATTAAGCATGAACTTCGTTTTTTGTTCGACTGGATGGACTTACGAAATGCCCGACTGCTATGTATGATCTGGCCAGCACGTACACATGTGTGTGGGCTGGTATTTCTTCGCTTTGATAATGACAAACCGGAAAATAACGGTAACTGTGCCAATCAACTCCAAAGGCAAAACCCAACAACGACAGCAACCAACAACAGACTGAAACTCCGACAATATATTTCGCGTTATCACCGCAGACGGACTTTTAATTTTTTGATTTTAGACCTCTGTCGTCGGGCCGAAACGGATCTAACCCAATGACGCGAATGGGGGACTGAGGAGCACTGCCAAGCTTTTATCGTTCCGCGCAAGACCCAAACGAATATCCCATTATGCAGTAGACAATTGCATAATTTTATCGCCAAACTAAATGTACCACCGGAGTGGCAGACCCTTACCTGGATCCTGGGCAGCTGCTGGCTGAAGAAGCCCTTCACGCACTGGCTCTGGCGCACACACTGCTGGCCGGGACTGCACTTCAAGTATTCCTTGGGCGGCAGGTACGTGGGCCCCTGAAAGGGCGAGGCTTGCCGACTGATGATGGCGTGGTTAAGGAAGACGTTCGACGTGGGGTTGACGGAGTGATGCGTCTCCCTGTGCTCCTTCACACCGTTTTGATACTGACCGTTCAGGAACATATTTCCCTGGTAGTCTGCGTTGGCCAACTCCAGCACTGCCAAGGAAAGTACTAGCACAATTTGCTTCCGAAACCGTGACATGGTGGTTGCTTTGCGATTGCTCTTAGGTTAATGTGGGGAACCTGTTGAATGCACCAGATAAATTTTATCGTGACTGATACATAATTATAATAATTAAAGTGATCCTTTTATCCCTGAAATAATTAGTAACCTATTGTCGACTAAATGAGGAGTCAGTTTACAAATTAAGTTGCAAATATTCAAATAGGCATTTTTAAACAAAAATATTCAGGGCACTTTTTTCGCGAATTATCTAAGGGATCGGATGCGGATGTGCTCAAATGGCTGGATAATTTCGAGGCGGGCTGGGTCCCATGATCGTTAATCGTCAACCTGATTGCAGAGGGTGACCCACAAGCGAGGGCTAATTTGCATGTGGCCATAAACAAACTCCCAACTGGAACGAATGTATTCTTTCTCGATGCCTGAGCTAAGACGTAAGCCGTCTAGCTTCATGCCGAAATACGGGATGCGTTCCAATGTGTGACTCAATGCTAAAAATAGTTGAATAGCCGCAATCCGCTCCAATCCATAGAAGAAATAAATTAATTTCTAAAAATATACATACATACGCTTGTATGTATGTATGTAGGTGTATGGGGCTAAATTGCTGGTTTTTACCAAAAAAATTTGCATAAAATATTTTAGACTTCTTTGGGCCGTTTGAGTGACTATTAATTTTGTTTTGCGACTTAGAAATTTCTGCGAATTTCTACTTTCTATTTCAGGAGCTCAGAATTTATGAACCTTTATCACAAATGATATTTGGCCCGCGGCTATCATAAGCAATCATTGACACACAAATCAATGGTCTGCGGGACTTTGCAAAGAGAGTTTGTATCACTGTTTCATTAACCTTTGGTGGTTTTATGCAGCCGTTGCCGCTGTTGTTTTTGATTTTCACATAAATTCAACTTAAAATGTTTGTCTTTGCGCAATCGGCAGCATTGGAACGAAACACAGTACAGAAAACAAACCAAGACTGCAAAGTTCAGATTGCATCTCCTACAATAGGCATCCAGCATACTAAATACAATGCACAATGCAACCAGATCCAAGTGAGATCCGAAACGGCTAGGGATACTGACATGGGGCGGGCTGGCTGACAGACGAATGGAGGCAGGGACTCGGAATACATTTAGCGGCGACAATTGCAACCGAATCAATGGAACTATCCATCAATTCATCAGCGGAAAATAAATGAAATGTACAACTATAATGCCACTGTGACTGCACGACTGTTGCCCAGTTGCTGCACTGCCAACGTATCCTGTGGCATGGGTGTCCTTGTAGTTCTTTGGCTTTGCACTTGGTCACTGGCCAGTTGGTCGATGGCTCGGAGCAGTTCCATATGGGAATCTGGGATATGGCACCGCGAAAACAAACTAACATAGCACCGCCACCACCAGGAAAGTGTCTTACACTAAAAGAATCCGAGATGTTTAAGAACCGAACTAACGCACGTACGAACAACTTGAATATGATTGTGAATATTTATCGAAGTTCGCCTGTTTTATATGTGCCCAGCAAAGCTGGCTGGCAAGGCGTCACCGCGGCAGCGGCGCATTCGCCAACCGTGGAGCAGCAACAATACAATCCGGCGGCAGCGGCTACGTCAGCATCAGAAACCTCGGTCGCCGAAGATGCGAGCGAGAAAATAAGTGGGACTGGCAACCGCGCAGGCAGCTCAGTTGACGCTGGCAGACGAGTCAACGCCAACGCCGAAGTCGGCGCCAAGTGGACGCCGATGCTGGTGCTGGTGCCGATGCTGGTACTGATGCTGGTGCTGATGCGAGCGGTGGCTCTCGCATGCTCACTTTCGCTTCGGGTCTCGGAACTGTGTGAGAAGCGGATCTTGATCTTGGCGCGGGCGGGTTCACCTGCCTCGGCTGCTCTGACGAATCTTGGGCTCTCGCTTGGCATTCTTGACTCAACTTCGGCTTAATTTGGTTTCGCATTTACTTTTTGTCTTAAGCGTTTCAGGGGCTTTACATTTTTATTAGTGCTATTTTTGTCTGTTTCTGGCGTTCTTTCTAATGGATTGAGGGAAGTTGGCTAGCTTTGAAATTGGCTTTTGATTTTAGCAAGAATGACTGAAGTTGCCGGATCCAGCTGCGAAAAATATATTATATATGTAAAAAACTAATTCAAGGGTTTAATCTCTAGTTGAGAAACTTTACATTGATAATCCGTGCTACATTCTACAAGCTTCTGCTTGACTTCGGCTGGTTTCTGTTTCAAATGACAAAATATGTACATATACGCGAGTTCAATATCAGTTTTTAACAGACAAGATTTAAAGTGTCGGCTAATGAAAAAGAATAAATTAAAAATTCTTATATGGGGCGTATTACTCAGAGAGATGGTAATAATCACTTATCTATAATTTGTATGTGTGTAAAAAAAAACATATACACAGTCTCAGGCAAACAAGAAAAAGATTTCATTTGGGAAAGGCCGCCGAAATCTTGTTCATTAAGTGTCTTTTGAACTGAAATTCGGATTGCGATGATTGAGGTGTCATAAGAAGCGTTTCAGAGCCAGAATATAACCTCGCATCAAAACCATGGGATTTTGCTACACCGACCCCATTAATTTTGAAAAATATTAAATATGAACAAACATATTTTTTCCAAGGCCATGTATTTCATAGGACAATGAAACTGATTCTGGGTGTCTCTTTCTATTTCGGTCGATGCATCGATTCGTTTTTGCAACAATCTATTGTCCTAAAACTGTAAATAAGCTGGTTTTTGCCTGCAAAAATCAGTGGTTAATGGAATTTAATTTTTCTCGTTTTCATATAAAAAATGTTGTTTCATTTTATTGGATCTTTCTATTTCCTAAAAGATCGACAAAAATTGATGCATTGAGAATCGATTTTTTCCCATTTCTAGTACATATTATGTACATTTAACATTGCAGTTTTTTTTGTGACTTTTAAAGTTCAATACCTTTTAAAATAAAACTTACTTACCACTTAAATGGCCAAAATGGCCTATATTTTTTCCCTCCAGCATTTTCTGACTTCTCCTGGCTTCGAAACAAGCAATTTAAATATGTGCTATAAATCATTTCATTACGTTGTTTGCTTATTACAAAAAAAAAAAAGTCCTGAATATAAAAATAAATATTTTGTAGCTGTCATAAAATTGGTAGGAAAACTACTAGTAAAAATGTATACAAATATTTTCATCGACCCCGGTGGTATTGTACCTCAGAAGTTAAATTTAATTCAAAAAACGAATTGTTAGTCCCTATATTTGATTAATTAATTAATATATAAAATACATCATACACTTTAGACACATAAACCTTGTCATCTGCACTTGATGGAGGGTAAAAATATATATTCAGTGTCTTTAAAAGAGATAAACTAATGCGTTTTTTTAACATATTTTTCTCTATTTTAAAACATTCTGTTATTCTGAAATTTCGGTTTTAAGTTTCGAAAATTGGACGACTATATCATATACACTGATAAAATTGTTTACTCAAAATCGCTTTAAAAAGCAACTTTTCGCCCGTAGATTTAGAAATCCGGCATTAAAATAGCTTTAAAGGTAAATCACCCTAAATCTGAGAAAAATGTGCCCTCAAAGTAGGAAATAAATTTTCTTAAGTCTAGAGCGATTTTTCCAAAAGGTAAAACGATTTGACCTAAATACGGGAATTGAAGGTGAATTCTTCTTACATTTAGAAAGATTTTTCTTGAATGTAGAAACAATTTCTTCTATTAATGGCGATTTGCCCTAAATAAATATAAAATTTTAAAACGAAAGATGATTTTTTCTTTAATTTAGGATCATTTATTTTTGATATATGTAAGGTAAGTGAGGGAAATTCAAGAATTTGCCGTTCTAAATTTTAGGGAGAATCCGCGGTAGTTTTGCGAAAAGTTGACCAGCAAAACAAGAAAATTCGCCCGTAATTCAAGAAAGAAACTAAGCGAAGTAAATCAGAAAACATTGCCCTAAATTCAAAGAAAATAGAGAAAAATATAAACATTAACCTTAAAAAAATTGTATTTATAATAGCTTTTCTTAATTTTATGGTGCCTGCCTTAAATTTAAATACACTTTTTTGTAATTCTAGAACATTTTCCTTAGTCTTAGGGCCATTTATTTTTAAGGCGACTATTCTAAAATCTTGAAAAATAATTTTATGAGTGCACAACTATATCTTATAGCTGCTTTAGAAACGATTGGTAGATGTAGAGCATTTCTGAATATAATATTTGGTTTTTTTAATTTTTCCAAAACCATATCATTATATGATATATATATTTATACAATTCTTAATGACATGACAATTTATAATTTGATTTATTAAAATAATCCTTGGCTTTTCGCCGCGAAAGTGACTTCTGTCTTTGTCACGTGCAAATATCTTACTTCCATAAATTTCTTGAAAATGTTCAAAATCAACACTTGCACCCATTATAGACCTTAACATTTATATAAAAAAAATGTAAACAAAAAATGTATCATACCTCTTTATACCCTTGCAGGGTATTATAATTTCAGTCAGAAGTTTCCAACGCAGTGAAGGAGAGCCTATAAAGTATATACATATATCCTTGATCAGCATCAACAGCCAAGTCGATCTAGTCATGTCCGTCCGTCTGTCCGTTTCTACGCAAACTAGTCCCTCAGTTTTAAAGCTTATGAAACTTTGCATATAGTCATCTCTATACTCTCACTGCTATATATGTCGGAACGGGCCGGATCGGACGACTATATCATAT
>JAEIIJ010018661.1:0-43453 GCA_018904815.1 Drosophila ogumai | reverse complement strand
GGAAAAGATTGAAATCCAACTTCAGACGGTTCTAAATCAACTGCAGGCAGTGTCGAACAAGATAGATGCTCCTATTCCATCTGGATTCAGCCTGATCGGTTCTAGGTATTTTCAGATGGAAGATGAAACAGAGGATTGGGAGACTGCTGAGAGAAGGTGTCGTGAGATGGGAGGGTACTTAGCCTCCTTTCGAAATCAAGAAGAAATGTACGCCATTACACAAAAACTTACAGATAGGAAAGCCTATTGGCTAGGAATTAATGATCGCGATAATGAGGGGCACTACGTATCTGTGGCCTCACAAAAGCCAGCACCATTTTTAAAGTGGGATTTGGGAGAACCAAACGACAGAAACCATGAGCAGAACTGCGTCTATTTGTATAATGGCGAAATGAGTGACACCGATTGTAAAACAGATGCCCTTTATTTTATTTGCCAGGCGGACAATGAAACTTAGTATAACTCGCATCTATTGTTATAAATAAAGTAATATTTTTAAATATTAATTCCTTGCCAATAATTCACTTAAAATGGGGTTCTTCCAGAATTTTCTGGCTGAAATATCGAGTTTGGGTTAATATTTAAGTTTAAATTGGTTATTAAAAGGAACATGACTTGGAGATCGAAATTTCGAATCCAAATCCAAAATAAAATAATCTTTATTATATATCTGGGTATCTGGGGATTTCGATACAAATTACACTTTTGAAATCTTTTCTAGGATAATAGTTCTCCCTTCGCGTAGCCTATTACCAGATGGCGGCTAATTTTTTGCTGTGTATATATGCTACTTGGGTACTCTTCCTCGAGAAAAATATACATACGATCATTCAGAATTAGGTCATCATTATATATAGCTCTTATCAATTCCAACTTAAGCTGCATGCTGATGTTGATAAGAGACTTACACTTTAATCCCGTTAGGAGTTGTTTATGTTTGTTTAAACTTTAATTGAAATTGAAGGCAGAAACTACACATTTGCTTAATGTTAAAGGTATCCCCGGTTCGGCAGCTCTCTGGAGAAGAACTTAGGACCCGAATCTTCCTCATTTTTTAGCCAAAAGAGGTGAGATTGCAAAGGGATGCATAGGATAGCATTTGAAAAAAGTAGTTGCTCAGGCTTTTAGATCAAAGGATTGGAAGGGCCATCAGTGGGGTAGTTAAGAACTTTTCATCAGTAGCTCTATTACAGATGGTTTCACACAAATATCTCTCGATTATAATCAATTGGCATTCCAAAATTTTAGCAAAACCATCACCCCGACAGCCGGCGAGCCGAAGCCATACCATAGTTCCATTTACAAGTGGCCTGGAATATAATATTTGTTTGTATATCATACATACATTTTTATACGCACAGAAATTGGGAAATATATATATCTCTACCTATATTTATATCTCTATATTTCACGTACTCAGCTATGTTTCAAGAAATTAGAATATGCAGCGTAGGCAATTCATAATCAGAGCGGGATATGCCGCTCTTCAATAACATAACAAATTCTTAGAGTCACTAGGAACCGTTCCAAATGTTTGTATACAACCAATATCCCAAGCGGGCAATCTCGCTCCCAAATTAATGTACAAGCTATATCCCAAAGGCGACTTCACATATATATACCTATTAATCTTGGTCTATTATTTCCCTTGAAACATCTGGAAAACTTAAATTTTTAAATATCAGCATGTAAATCAATTCCAAAGAAACCATCATCCAGGGAACAATTTTGACAAAGAATCAAGAATAAAATAACTGCCATTAGGCAGATAATTTTAAATTTTAAACTGACTTGGAACTTGAGAATATTCACGTTTTCTTATCAATTAAAACAATAGATTTTTTTTAGGAAGAGCGCTTTTAATACTCACAAATCTCGGCTGTTGCTAGTTGCTGGTCAATAAATATGCATGTGCAAATGTACTTAATCTTCCATAGAAATTACACTAAAAAAATAGTACAAATATTGGTAGACAATTTGCAAATTTAACATTAATTATATATCCCAATCAAAATATGCCGAATACAATTTAAGCATACACCTTCTGGCTACTTTATATGCAATTAAAAAGATAATGCATAAAAGCAACTCCCAAGGCTTTTTTAGGAAAATATATTTTATTGAATGTGAGTATGTTATCGTTGAACATTTTTGTAAGTTTAACTTTTTTTATGTAGATCCGCTTTGAATACATAAAAACATAAAGTTATATGTATAAAGAATCAAGAGAGTGTCGTTATCTGTATAAATAATTCTTATCAATCCCCGACGAAGCCGGATGCCTCTTCGAAAGTCTTTGAATAATTCGGGAATCAGTTCCTCAGACACTTTCAATTTTCGCGGTCTTACAATCTCCCAGTGAAAACATGCACAACTTCGGTACCTTCTTCCTTTTGGCGCTGGCTGCCTGCATCTCGCGGCATGAATCCTTCGCCGAGGACCAGTCAGGCTACGTTTGCCTGATAGACAAACCGAACCCAAATCACTGTGACAATTTCCCAGGTAACTCCCGTGATGCTGGCATTCAGGCGAAGCTTGATGGCCTGGCGCATCAGCAGGTTAGACTGGAACGACGACTACAAGGAGTGGAAGCTAAGCTGGAAGGACAACTTCAGGAGGTGCAAACGAAACTGGAGGCTAAACTGGGGGAAAGTCTCCTTGCGGTTCAGGAAAAAATTGAAAACCAACTTCAGGCGGTTGTAAATCAACTGCAGGCAGTGTCCAACAAGATAGATGCTGCCAAGGTGGATGTCCTGACATCAGCGAGGGGTTTCCAGCTAATCGGTGAAAGATACTTTCTAATAGTACATGAAAAGGAGAATTGGGTTACTGCCGAGAGAAGGTGTCGTGACAGGGGAGGTTACTTAGCCTCCTTTCAAAACGAAAAAGAACTCACCGCCGTTAAAGCCAAACTCAAAAGAGAGAACTACTGGCTTGGGATCAATGATCGGGATAGAGAAGGCCAATTCGAATCCGTGCCCTTTAATAATCCACCACAATTTATGAAGTGGTTAGAGGGAGACCCAAACGACAAAGACCACAAGGAGAATTGCATCGCATTGCATCGAGATTCGGGAATGTTTGACCATTTCTGTGATACTGATTTCTATTTTATTTGCCTAACGGAATATAAATAGCAAATTAAAAAAAAAAATGTAAAAATATTATTATATTTTTAAATAAAATTATATTTTAATAAATTAGTTGCTCAGGCTTTTAGATCAATGGACTGGAATGGCCATCGGTGGACTTCAGTACACCAAGGGAGGTGAAGAGGGCAGATTGGATGACACCCTTTCATCATTAGCTCTTTTACATATTGTTTCACACAAACATCTCTCGATTATTATCAATTGGCATTCCAAAATTTGAGCAAGACCATTACCCCGACAGCCGACGAGCCGAAGCCATACTATAGTTCCATTTACAAGTGGCCTGGAATATAATATTTGTTTGTATATACATACATACATTTTTATAGACACAGAAATTGGGAAATGCGTGGACAGAGAGTGCCGTCATCTTTATATATTTATATATGTATATTTCCCTATTGAGATATGGTCCAAGAAATAAGAGCAGGCGATACTTAGAATCACTAATACTACACAACCAATATTCCAAGCGGGCAATCTCTTCCCAGATGTATGTAACATACAACCAATATCCCAAAGGGGACATTTCTTTGTAAACAATATATATATAAACAATATATATATACGTATATATATAACAATCCCAGCCTAAGCTCGATGTCTCTTCGAAAGTCTTTGAATAATTCGGGAATCAGTTCACCAGAGACTTCCGACTTCCGCGGTCTTACAATCTCTCCTATTTGAAGGATGCACAACTTCGCTACCTTCTTCCTTTGGGCGCTGGCTGCCTGTTTCCTGTTTCAAGGATCCTTGGCGGAGGATCTTCGGCCCTTCTATATGTGCCTAAACGATCCGAATCCAAATCACTGTAACAGCTTCTGTCTGACTGAACTCAAACCCATGCTTAACCAACTCGTCCAGGCCCAGGACCCAAGAACCCCACGGACATTGGAGGTTAAAATAGAAAGGCAACTACAAGGACTGACTAAGGTGGAGGACTCCCAAGCTAAACTGGAAGGAAGTCTGCTTGCGGTCCAGACAAAGCTTGAAGCCCAACTTCAGGAGGTTCTAAAGCAACTGCAGGCAGTCTCGGAAAAGTTAGATGATGCCAAGGTGGAAAATCAGTTACAGGCAATACTGGATAAGATGGAAACCCCCCAACAAGCAGCCAAGGTGGCAGACCCGGCTTCAGCCACGAATACTTTACCATCTAGTTTCGAGCTAATCGGTTCTAGGTACTTTCAGATAGTAGAAGAAGATGCAGATTGGGAGACTGCTGAGAGAAAGTGTCGTGAGATGGGAGGTTACTTAGCCTCCTTTCGAAATAAACAAGAACTAAACGCCGTTTTCGAAAAAGTTAAAGAATATAAGAACCATTGGCTAGGCATTAATGATCGCGATAATGAGGGCCACTTCGTATCTGTGGCCTCACACAAGCCAGCACCATATTTCGAGTGGCATTATGGACAACCAAAGGACGGCAACCATGAGCTGAACTGTGTCGCCTTTAGCCATGGCCAAATGTGGGACGACAATTGTAAAACTGAATTTTATTTTATTTGCCAGGCGGACAATGAAACCTAAAAAAATTCGCAATTATCGTTTTAAATAAAGTTATATTTTAAAATAACAATACCTTGGCTGTAATTTACTAAGAAAATTGGGTACTCCTTACTTTTCAGCAGTATTTATTTTATAAATGTTTGACTAGGATTATCTGGGCTTCTGGTTTAATTATCGAGCTTGGAATATTATCAAAATGTAAACTATTTATTACAAGAAAAATGGCTTGGATTTCGGTATTTTGAACCCAACTGAATCTTTGAAAAATTAAAATTTATATTTAAAAAAAATGGTTCATTCTATTATTCTATTTCTGTGTAAAAATGTTAACATTTTAAGTTTCCTTTTTTTATATAAAACTTGAAAGTATATGAATGCTCATTTATTTTTTATAACGCAAATAAGCTTAAGATGTTTTGTTAAACACTAACAAGAACAGCAGATAACATCGCTAAAAAAATAAAGTTGTATCGATGTTTATAGCATCACTAATATCGATAGGCAACAGGTGAGCGCAATCGATAGGCGCTCGACGATAGCCAGCTGAAAAATTAATTTAAACCGATAGGTTTTCAACGTTCCTTGGCGAGCCCCGTAAAATTTTGCAAAGTGACTGAAAAACGTGGATCCGCCTCACATAATGTCGAAAGCAGGCGAGGGGCAGGCCGCGGCGGCCGAGGGAGCGGTAAGCAACGACCTTCCACAAAGGCTGGCCCACTTTCCAGAGCTCTGAACAACGACGAACCCCTTCGACCTTCTGTTCTCTCTTCCCAGGTGGTTGCTGGCAACGGGAACGCTGAGCTGGCCCAAGATGCGGGCGGCGAGCAGCAGCAGCAACAACAACAACAGCCCACCCGCATGGAGTCCTTCTTCGCAATGACCAAGTCGCTAATCCTGCGCGCCCTCATCATCTACTTTGTGAGCTCCTTCTTCCGGCGGCCTCAGCCGACCGCCGGTCCGCAGGACAAGAGCGTGGCCAATGCAGGACCAAAGATCACGGCCTGGAACTTCTTTGAGAACGGTACGGACTTTGACCTGCACGTGTGGCTGTCGGAGGAGCCGGATGTGGTCAACTTCCAGCAGAAGGCGAACCTACTGTGGCTGCAGGAAGACCTCACCTACGGCGACTGGACTTCGGGGGCCGCCGGTGACGGCATCTACACGCACAGCCTTAAGCTGCGGGCCAGCCAGCATGTGATGAACAACGGCAGCGTCTACCTGCACGCCTTTGTGACGCGATCGGGCGAGAGTCCGGATCCCCAGGCGCCCAATTACGCAAAGAACGGGCACATGGGCCACCAGCAGCACCAGCTCAACAAGTTCAAGAAGCTGCGCGTTAACCGCAACTACAATCTGCTGGCCAGCGAGAAGGTGAAGCTGGAGCACGAGCTGAAGCATGCGAATCTCAAGGACACCATCGTCTCACACTGGCATCCCAATCTCACGGTCAACCTGGTGGTGGACCAGACCAACTGGGCCCAGGGCTCGGTGCCACCGCCGCTCGATGAGTACGTGAAGTTTGTGGACGGCGGCAAGACATATCTGCCGATAGTGTTCGTCAATGACTATTGGAACCTGCAGCGAGAGTACTTCCCGGTGAACGAGACCACGCCAGAGCTGGAGCTGCACCTGACCTTCCAGCCGCTGGGCATGTTCAAGTGGCAGCTGTACGCCGCCAAGCAGATGAAGAACAAGTGGGCCGGCAATATGCTGGGCGATCTGATGGCCGCCAGCCAGCCGGAGGAGAGTGACGAGGACCAGGACTCGCTGAAGGAGACGCTGCTGGACACGAACATCTACCTGCTGGGCATCACCGTGGCCGTGTCCATCCTGCACTCGGTCTTCGAGCTGCTGGCCTTCAAGAATGACATTCAGTTTTGGAACAATCGCAAGTCGCTCGAGGGTCTGTCGGTGCGTTCGGTGTTCTTCGGGGTCTTCCAGTCGCTGATCATCCTGCTGTATGTGCTGGACAACGAGACGAACTTCATGATCCGCATCTCGTGCGTCGTGGGCCTGGGCATCGAGGTGTGGAAGATCCACAAGGTGGTGGACATCAACTACGACCGGGATCAGAAGCTGCTCGGCATCCTGCCGCGCATCACGCTCAGCGACAAGGGCTCGTACTCGGAGAGCTCCACCAAGGAGTACGACAAGCTGGCCTTCAAGTATCTGGGCTGGGCCTGCTTCCCGCTGCTGGTGGCCTACTTTGTCTACTCGCTGATCTACAACGAGCACAAGGGCTGGTACTCGTTCGTGCTGAACATGCTCTACGGCTACCTGCTGACCTTTGGCTTCATCCTGATGACGCCGCAGCTGTTTATCAACTACAAGCTCAAGTCGGTGGCCCACATGCCGTGGCGCATGATGACCTACAAGTTCCTCAACACCTTCATCGACGACATCTTTGCGTTTGTCATCAAAATGCCGACCATGTATCGCCTTGGCTGCTTCCGCGACGACATCATCTTCTTTGTGTTCCTCTACCAGCGCTGGCAGTACCGCGTGGATCTCAAGCGTGTCAACGAGTTCGGCTTCTCCGGGGAGATGGAGCAGGACGCCAAGAAGGTGGCTGGAGCGACACCCAATGGAGCCATCGAAGCACCAGGCGCAGCCACAGAACCGGCAGCAGCAGCAGCAACGCCAGTGACCAAAAAGACAGCCGCACAAAAGAAGCGGGACTAAAAGGGGGGAGGATCCGCGGTTGGGGGGTTGTTTTTGGGAACATTAGCACTAGCAATCCCCCATATATACTCCCCCGATATTGTATGTAATCACTCCAGTATACATAGTCAAGGTAACTAAGACCCAACTCAACTCGACCCAACCCCAGCTAGCATCATTCTTAGGGCTAATTGTATGTACTTTAACGTATGTATGTTTGTTTTGTGTTTTTTCGCTCCTTTCCGCAGCGTTGGAAGATCAAATAAATTAAGTGTGAGACAAAAACCAGTATCTAATCGGGGCTGAACGTGGATAGCACCGAGATAAGCCCGCTTATCATCAGGTGGCCTCAGGTCTGTGGCTTCAGTTCTGATTTAATGACAGAAAATAAGGCCACCTAAGGTTTCAATTGAATGGAATTTATTTTTTATAATTTATTTTATTTACATTTTTTTTTTTTTTTAATTGAAGAAACCCCTTGGTGTTTTATAGGGTTCTATCAAGATTTTGTGAATTTGTTATTTTACACATGAGGAAAATCATTTTACATATTTATAGAAACGTTTTGCAGCACTGTTTGTGGGAGTTTACAGCACCAGACTTGGGCATTGGCGCTCATTTTAAATTCAAAAAAATTATAAGAGGTAACACGAGAATTGAAAGAAAAGAAAAATAATGGATTTTTATGGAAACGAATTTTAAATTATTTAATTTCTTTTTATGTCTCTTATTTAAGAAATCATTTTAAGTAAAAAATAGTTGAACATCGTATATAAAAGGTTAAAGGAATTACATATTCCCCTTTACACACCACCTCATCTCGCTCTGTCATCGGAAATAGCAGAATCACACCTACGACATCCCAAGAAACTAGCCACTGGACTTGGCTAAGACATCGCCCGCGCCTTGGGCGCTGGCAAGAAGTCGGAAATGGAACGAAGGCAACGATCAGCACACATGGACCGACCGCCGAACAGAGCAACAGTGGTAGGCTCAGCTATTTTTATTGGCTTGCCTTTGGTCTTGGCTGTTGGGAAGAAGCCAGGACTTGGCCCGGGCTTTGCGTGTTTTTGTAATATTTCTCAAAAGATAAGAATGCGACCGGACCAGGGCGGCTGCTGCTGCTGCTGTTGCATTTGCGGCACTTAAGAGGCAACCAAGACGACGACGACGACGACATTCATAAAGAAATAAAATCGGAAAAGAGTCTGCAGAGTTGTGCTCTTTTTAACTTAAACCAGAGATTTCCAACTGGCAACCCCTTAATGTTCCCAGAGATAACTAGAGAACCTAGGCCTGGGTTAACCCCCAAAATATTCACACAGATAAAGATCAATTCGGTGGATAGGCATTCCTGGAATTCAGCCAGTCCCAGATTCGAATTTCCAGCCTAATAAGAATAAAGATGGCCAGAGCCAGCCAGCGACAGCCGACATCCGACAAGAGCCCAGACAGCAGCCCATTCTCGATGGAGACACTGAGAGAAATTAATCAAAAATGAGGATTTCAATGAGTCAAGCTTGGCTTTAGTGAGTCTTTCTCAAGAGTAAGTATAAAATTGACTTTTAAAATATTAAAAGTTTATTTAAAGTTCATAAAAACTTATTCTCTGACTGTAATTTCTCACGTATAGGGCGCCCAGTGTCCAAGGCAACACACGCATGGCAGGAAAGGAGGAGATGAAGACCGAGACTGAGACTGAGACCGAGAGCTAGGTTCACATTCACACCAGCAAGATCGCCGCCACCATCGCACCAGCATCGTCTCTGGGGCAGCGAAGGGAAGTAAAACGCAGGTCCCAAACACCAAACACCGAAATTCCAGAAAACAAAACAAAAAAAATGAAGAACAGCAACAAAAGCAAGAGCAACAACAACAATAAGAACGGCAAAGTAAACGACAACTAACCATAAGAAAAATGACCAGCGATAATTTTAATTTGAAACCAGTTTCTATGCTAAACAAAATTCTACGGCCCAAGATCGGAGGCGAACCAGGGAAGTAACCAAATAAAAAAGGTGCCCACAAACGGAGAGAGCCAAGTCTCTCTCTCTGGAACAGAGAGCCAGAGCTGTGGAAGAATTTCCTATATGCAATTCCAAGCCCCCAACCTGCGGTGCTGCTCCTTCCTCTCCTGCCGTCCAGCCTTCTCTGCGCTGGAGGACTGCAGTGGGACCGAGTGAGCACGACTGAGCACAACAACGCAAACAGCACTGGAAACAATGTCCCAGTGGGTTTGATCGGGATTTGAATGTTTACAGATATATAAAGGAAAATATAAGCTATAGATATGTAACCCTAGAAAATGTTTTTTTGCATTCAATTTGTGTTTTATGTGAAACCTTGGTGTAATTGGTATAATATATAATTTAAAGATTGTATTAAGATCTTTCATTTCCAATATTTTGGAGCTCTGTGCTAGCTCTCTTAAGTGAAAATTAGCTATGATATTTCTAAACTTTAATTTAAAAAAAAATCATAAAAAATGTGGAAATTATCAATTTAAAAAATTCAAATATTTCCGGTCTTCTGGAAGGCTATTTTGATTTTATTAAGTGAAGTAGGAATTGCCGACCCCATAAACCATATATATTCTCGATCAGCATTGACAGGCGCAACTTTCTGGCCTTCTCCGGAGAAAATCACTTATTTGGCCATTTTTGCAAAAATTGATAAGGGGTTACATCATCCTTTTTTACAAAATTTGACCAAAAATTTGATTTCTTGAAAAATTAAATTTAGTATGCAGATTTGTTAACCCATAAAAAACTAGCATAGGAAAGCTTTCCGAATTGAATTTGGTGATTTTTTGACTGAGTTATGGAATTTTATTGGTTCAAAAAGTTATGCAAAAATATATAGAGAAATATCGATTTGAATAAAGCGGAATATTTCAAGTCTTCTTGAGGGCATAATATGCTTTAAAAGCGATCGTCAAAAATTATATACATATATTATATATATATATTAATAAAACACAACTTTTTTCACCTTATTATTTAATATTTCGTAATATTTTCCCTTCTCCCAACTGTTTCTCTCTGCGTACTTGTCGCAGCAAGAAGTAACCCCGTCCCCAGAGCGGGCCAGTAATTTTTATTGTCGCTGTGTATGGGTCGCCGGTGGCTATTGAATCTCGTCGGACTGGACTGGACTGGACCAAGACTGAGAAAAAGACCAAGAGACCAACCCGAGATGAAGACTCGGCGGGCAGCATTATGGCCTAAGTCGGAGGGGCGGCTTTCCAGACGCCTCTCTCTCTCTCTCGGGGAGAGCGAACAAGAAAATGAAAAACGAAACTGCAACAAGTGAAAAATGTGTGGCAGGTAGAGAGGAGGAGGCAGGCAGTCGGTCTTACCTGAGAGCCGCTCACTCGCTCTCTTGAAGCCAAAAACCCGTTGGACGGCTTTTCCCCGGGCCTGGCTTTGGAGCCACCGAATCCGAATCTCTGCTGGGGCCAGGCTCGGCGCTCAGTTCCGTTGCGACCACTGAGCCGAGTTCAGCGATTCCGATTCCGACTCCGAGACTCGGTTGGCTCTGAAAGGCGCGCGTGCGTGAAGCCTTTGACAAGCAAAAGTGAAGGTAGTGCACCCAGACTCGAGCCCAGATTCGAGCTGCAGTGCATCCGCCCTTTGATAGCCACTATATCCGCGTGGGAGTCCAGCTGGCTAAGCCCAGAATTCAGTGTCCCCAAACCTCGCGCTGCCCCAAAAGTGCAGTCTCAGTGGCTCAGTGTGTGTGTGTGTGATCGTTCGGTGTGTGTGTGTTGCCGTTGCAAATTTTTATAAGTGAAAAATTCCAACAACGTTGCTCCAAGCAGCAGCAACAGCAGCAGCAGCAGCAGCCGCAGCAACAAGCCATATACAAGAGCGAAAAATGAGGCAAAACACGTTTTGCTGAAAGAAAAAAAAAAAAGAAATAAAATAAAAGAAAAAATATGCTGCGTGTGTGTGTCCGTGAGTGCTCCTGGTAGTGATTGTGTGTGTGTGCACCAACACCAACGCCACAATGCATGTAAAAATGTGAGGAAAAATGGTAGGTACTCATAAACATCCATGGCACTACACACTCCTCCTGTGCCTCGCCAGGTACTACTTGCCTGTGCGATTTCCATTTCCATTTCGGAACCCAGTTCCCCTCGAGAATCCCTGCAGCCAAGTCCAGAGATTTGCATAAAATCAATAAGCTCGAGCGGAACGCAAATCACTTTTTCCCAGCCCACGCGCTGGAGTCCCAGCCAAAGCTTTGGAGATTGGTATTTCGATGTATACGAACGTACATCCACATACATCATCACACAAACAAGATTAATTGTTGGATTATTATAATACAATATTATTACGGACGTAGGCAGCTCCAACTTTGAGCCAAGTTCGAGTGGAGCTGCCACGTAATGCCTGAGACATTGTCGTTTTTCGGTTTGTTTTCGTTACTTTTCCCCCAGCCAAGAAAGAAAGAAGGAAAATATTCCTGGACTCGGAGAGCGAAATGTAAATGAATATGGAAATATGAAAAACACGTTTTCTCTTCCCTCTGCAACTGCAGCTTGTAGTGAGATGTAAAGTGAAAAGCTCAAATAAAATAAAAATTCATAATAATAAGGCACCGCCGAATCGAGATCGGACTCGCCCCGCTTGGGGCATCATCACGATGCTGCTCGATCTGGTTCTTGGTTCCCTTCATTTCGGCGGTTCTAGGCTCTCAAACCCTTTGTTGTGAGGCTTTTGGTTTTAGTTTTGCATTGCAAATGTCGCCTAGCCCAGCCGGGTATGGCTATATTTATGAGCTCTTAAAAATAGCCGCAGTATCGATATTAATGGCCTGGAAACCAGATAGCCCATAAGCTGGGCTGCGTATGGGAAAGTGTAAAGGAGACGGATAAAGCCATATATGCATACATCAATCAAACAAATGGGCTTTGCTTTTCTTTCATTTATTTCTTTTGGAAATATATTTAAATTTCTCTGCTGTGAATATTGAACTCTAAATGAGTTTCGGTGCGGGTTCAAGGCGGAACAGCCAACACACAGGAGGGGCTAATGAAAGTAATACTTTCAGAGGGGAGGTGAAAACGTAGTTTCCGCTATATTTTCTTTTTCAACTTTAAAGCGTAGACCTTTTTTTTAGGATGTGATTGGAATATTCGAGAGTTTTATGGAGGATTTAACCTTTGAAAAGGTTTAATTTATCTATTTTATTAAAGGAATTTCATTTCAATAATAATCTAACCTTTAAAATGGTAAATATTTAAATTTTTTAATGGAACTGCCTCTTAATAATAATCTAAATCTGGCAGATTAAATATTTCCCAATAGAAGTAGCTTTTTCTTTAGTGGATAACACCTTTGAAAGGTTCCCATATTTATTAGAAATCAATAGAACTCTCCTTAAAATTATATTATATTATTATATTTAATTTTCTTATTTAATATTTGATAGTGCAAATATTGATTAGGAATCAATAAAACTTTTCTTTAAATTATTAACAACAAAAAGGTTTAATATTTCCTTTCCTAAAATATTTAATAATTTATTGAAAAACACCCCTTAAAAATGGAAACCTTCCCTTTTAATCAATAGAATTTACCCGTAAAATAATCAAAATCCCAGGCTTTTGTATAAACCCATTAAATATCCTTTTATTTATCGAAATCCACTCTTGACACTTCCATTTGAAAATTATAAATTCGGGGAAGCCATTTCGAAAGAGGACTACTAATGCCAAAGGCATGCGAAAGAAACTGGAGACGGACATAGACCTTCCTCTATATGAGTGTGTGTGTGTGTGAAAAGAAGACAAAACACACACCGAGGCACATCAAAAAATATCTTTGATAGAGACAAAAAAATAACAAAAAAAAAAGAGAAGATTGCCAGGAACAGAGAGCAGAGCTAACAATACCATTAGAGCAGGTAGATTTCGAAGATTAATGAACGGGTTCGAGGGGCTTGAAAAGCTTCGGTTCAGTTGAGACAACAAAAACGAAATTTACGACGCATTTTTAGGAGACTGAGAGATCCGATTCGATTCGTTTCGAACTGAACCGATCCGTCGTTGGTCCACAGCCCACATTCTGACAGATTCTGCGGGTCGTCTCACCTAGGTAAAGGGGTAAGGGGTATATCAGCTTGGTTTTAAATTAATTTATAAGAAATACACCCATCCAGAGCTGACTGATCGCTGGCTGTGTGATTAAATAATGAGTGTTATTTTATTCAATAAATGTATAAACCATCTAGGGTGCTCTCCAGTCCATCATCTATTTCTCTAAGGTTGGATGCTGTAAGCCAGAGTGTTAAAACGAAGACAAAATACGAATCAGTTAGCTGGTTTTTAGAGCTCTCTGGCAGTTCTTAGAGTCTCTAGTCTCCGGCTAACAAGAGATTGCCCACAAAGCATTAATTTGGTCCGAAAAGCTGACACGCATGCTATTAATGGAAATTTTCCCTTCTTTTCGGGGCCTGCTGCTGGCTCCTCGGAATTTCGTTTGATTAATAGACGCCGCCTAAATCTTGATTAGATTTTCCTAAAAGCCCTGGGAGGAGGCTGGCTTTCAATCAACTCTAGTCCGGGGACCCGCAGTTTATTCTGGCACTGGAGCGATGCGTGGGCTGGACTGGCAAGGGTGGGGTCAAATCGTTGATGGTGAGGTGTATTGAGAGTGCGGAGTAGGTTGTTTATTTCCTAGTTTATTTATTTGGTTACCAAAAGTGCAGTCTGGGGTTACTTTTAGGCAAGTTTGTTGCCTAAGTCTTTTGTTTTCTCAAAAAGCAAGTTTGTTGCCTAAGTCTTTTGTTTTCTTAGAGACAAATTTTCCATATTTCTGTATATTTTGGTATTTAATTTATGAAATATGGCAAGCACTTGTCATTAGAGCTGGAAATCAAATCAATTCTTTAAGTGATTAATCCATTTTTTTGAATTATGTTATAAATTGAATTAAATTTCCTTGAAATTCCAAACAAATTTTAGAATAAAATCTGTTTATCGATTTGTTTCCAGCTCTACTCTTCGTTTATGAAGAAGAGTACTTAAAATAATTCAGTTACTTATCAGCTTTACGCTCTAGCGCCTCATATACCACTCAGAGCTGAGACTTGAGCTCGGTTCGAGTCCAATTTTATGCTCAACGAAGTATAAAATAGCTGTTTTATATGCTGGCATGAAGCGTGGGGCATGAAAGCTGCTAATTGAAAGCATTACCAAAACAAGTAAGGCTTAAGCATGCCAACAAGCCAATTAATATAAATATTTCATAAAATTCCAACAACAAATAAAACAAAAATATATATTTCATGAGATAACAAATACCTTAATCTTTACCCTCTTGAAATGCAACTAAAAGCTTTTCTTTTCCTTCTTTCCAGATGAGACGCTTGCCCACAAATCACTCGAATTCCAAGATGAACTCTCAGTGTAAGCTGCAAGACATAAAAGTGTGACAAAAAGCCAGAGTAAATGTGTGAAAAGTACAAGGGGAAAAGGAAAAACAACATAAAAGTAAAGAGTTCAGTGTAAACAAAGAGACATAAAGCCTTCCATCCGCTTACGCCAAGATGGAGGGGCGCCATGGACAGCACTCGCTGCTGCTCCTGCTATTCTTCCTGCTCCTGGTCATGCAGTCCTCCTGCTCCTCCTCCTCCTCCTCCTCCGGCGACGACAGGCCCACGCTGGAGCTGATGACGCCGCGTGGCCGCAGCTATGCCACCACTTACGAGCAGTATGCCGCCTTTCCCAGAAGAAGAAGCTCCTCCTCGCCCTCGGGCGAGATGCAATCCCGGGCTGTGGACACCAGTGCGGATTTCGAGGTGCTGGAGGGACAGCCGCGTGGCACCTCGGTGGGCTTTATACCCACCAAGCCCAAGTTCTCCTATCGCTTCAACGAGCCGCCGCGGGAATTCACCCTGGATCCGGTCACGGGCGAGGTGAAGACCAACATAGTGCTGGACCGCGAGGGCATGCGCGATCACTACGACCTGGTGGTGCTCTCCTCGCAGCCCACCTATCCCATTGAGGTGCGCATCAAGGTGCTGGACATCAACGACAATGCGCCCGAGTTCCCCGAGCCGAGCATTGCCGTGTCCTTCTCGGAGAGCGCTGCCTCTGGCACGCGGCTGCTCATCGATGCCGCCACCGATGCGGATGCGGGCGAGAACGGGGTGACGGATCAGTACGAAATCGTGGCCGGCAATGTGGACAACAAGTTCCGGCTGGCCACCACCACAAATCCCAGTGGAGACAACTCTTACCTGCACCTGGAGACGACGGGCAACCTGGATCGCGAGTCGCAGGGCAGCTACCAGTTGAACATCTCCGCCAGGGATGGAGGCACGCCCCCACGCCTTGGCTTCCTGCAGGTGAATGTCACCATCCTGGACGTCAACGACAACCCGCCGATCTTCGATCACAGCGACTACAATGTGTCCCTGAATGAGACGGCGCTGCCCGGCACTCCTGTGGTCACTGTGATGGCCTCCGACAACGATCTGGGGGACAACAGCAAGATCACCTACTACCTGGCCGAGACGGAGCACCAGTTTACCGTGAATCCCGAGACCGGTGTCATCTCCACCACCGACCGGGTGAACTGCCCCCAGCAGACGAGCGTCAAGGGCTCCAATCAGAAGAGCTGCGTCTTCACGGTGTTTGCCCGGGATCATGGCTCTCCCCGGCAAGATGGGCGCACCTATGTGACGGTCAACCTGCTGGACAACAACGACCACGATCCCTTCATCAGCTTTGCCTACTTTCCGCCCACCCTGCGGATGGCCAATGTGGACGAGAATGCGGAGAATGGAACCGTTGTGGCAGCCATATCCGTGACAGATGCCGACTATGGCCTCAATGGCCAGACCACCACGCAGATAGTCTCTGGCAACGAGCTGGGTCACTTCCGCCTGGAAACGCTCTCCTACCTCCAGATAGTCCGCACCAATGGGGTGCTGGATCGCGAGGAGATTGCCAAGTACAACCTCTCTGTGGTGGCCACGGATAAGGGCACTCCGCCAAGGACTACCACTGGCTACCTGATCATCTGCGTGAACGATGTCAACGACCACGAGCCCGTGTTTGAGAAATCCGAGTACTCGGCGGTTCTGAGTGAGCTGGCACCCTCGGGCAGCTATGTGGCCTCGATCACGGCCACCGACGAGGACACCGGTGTCAATGCCCAGGTTCACTACGAGATTCTCTCAGGCAATGAGCTCAAGTGGTTCGCCATGGATCCCCTGACGGGATTAATTGTCACGGCTGGACCTTTGGACAGGGAGGTACGCGACAGCGTCGAGCTGAGCATCTCCGCCAGGGACGGTGGACCCAATCCCAAGTTTGCCTACACCCAGCTGAAGGTGACGGTGCTGGACGAGAACGACGAGGCACCGCAGTTCGGGCAGCGGCAGCAGAATGTGACCATTGGCGAGGATGCACCGCCCCAGACGCTGGTGGCTCTGATGACGGCCACCGACCACGATCAGGGCACCAACGGTTCGGTGACATTCGCCTTGGCGCCCAGCGTGGAGCGTCTGTATCCGCGCCAGTTTGCCCTCGACGCGCTAACGGGCCAATTAACGACGCGCCTGGCCCTCGATCGTGAGAAAATGGCTCGCTACGAGATATTGGTGATCGCCCGCGATCAGGGATCGCCGCCCCAGTCGGCCACGGCCACCGTCTGGCTGAGCGTGGCCGATGCGAACGATAACGATCCGGAGTTTTATCCCAGGCACTACATCTACACGCTCGCCGAGACGGAGGAGAGGGGCGAGCGGATGCTGCTCCGTGTCATGGCCTCCGATCAAGACGCCGGCGATAATGCCTTAATTGAGTACAGGCTGGAGTCAGGTGGCGAGGGCCTCTTCCAGCTGGATGCCCGCTCGGGGGCCATCAGCCTGCGTGGCACGACGACGGCCCCATCGACGGCTCACCTGAAGCCCCGCTACAGGCTGGTAGTCTCGGCACGTGACGCAGGCCAGCGCAGGAGCCAGAGGGATGCTGTGGTGGAGATTGTGCTCAAGTCCAAGGCGGAGACGCTGGAGTGCGGCCAGGGACCGGGCGGTTATGAGTTCCAGATGGTGGAGGATCACGAGCAGCAGAAGCACCCAACCAGCCGCGAGGTGGGGGTGGTGCAGATGAAGCCCCTTCCCCTGGGCAAGCCCTCGCTACCCATCGAGTACGACATCATCCAGGGCGATAGGAGTCAGAATTTTGCCATTGATGGCAAGACAGGACGCATTACCACCGCCCGCGCCTTGGATCGCGAGGAGCAGGCCCACTATCGGCTGACCATCTTGGCCAGCTCCAGCTCCAGCAGTGGCAGTGGCAGCTCCTCCTCCACTGTCCTGTACGGTCAATGCCTCGTCAACGTGGCCGTCGTTGATCTCAACGATAATGCACCCATCTTTGCCTTGGATCGGGACTCGGAGCCCACTATCTCGCTGCCTGAGAATGCGGCCGTGGGACAGGAGATCTATCTCTCCAGGGTGCGGGATAGAGATGCGGGCATCAACAGCAGAATCACCTACAGCCTGACACACAATCCGGAGGAGCAGTTCCGCATTGGACCCGTCACGGGGGTGCTCTACCTGCAGCGGCCAGTGAGAGCGGAGCCTGGATCTGTGCTGCAAGTGGAGCTTATGGCCACCGATGCGGGCAGTCCGCCCCTGTCGAGCCGCTTGAGTCTCGCGGTGAACATAGCCGATGTCAATGACCATACGCCCGTCTTCGATCACACCTCCTACGAGACATCCCTGCTGGAGAGCACCAAGGTGAACACTCGCTTCTTTGCCCTGCCCGCCACCGACATTGATCTGGGCGAGAACGGACGAATCTCGTACGAGATCATCGAGGGCAACCAGGATCTCATGTTCGGCGTCTTTCCCGATGGCTTCCTGTTTGTGCGAGCGCCGCTGGATCGCGAGGAGCGGGACTACTATGCGCTGACCGTGGCCTGCAGGGATGCCGGCCAGCCCTCCCGCTCGTCGGTGGTGCCCGTGGTGATCCATGTGATCGATGAGAACGACAATGCGCCGCAGTTCACCAACAGCTCGTTCACCTTTGACATCCCGGAGAATGCGCCCGCAGACACCTTTGTGGGCAAACTCACGGCTGTGGATCGGGACATTGGACGGAATGCGGAGCTCAGCTTCACCCTGACCACGCACACGCAGGACTTTACGATAGACACCAGGAACGGCTTCATCAAGACCAGGCGTCCTTTCGACCGGGAGTCGCTGGTCAAGGAGAATCGCAACTTGGAGAGCGAAACGGAGGATGAGCGCGGTGCCCGTTGGGGCTTTCCCACCGAGAATCTACTGATGCTGCAGGCCACCGTCTCGGACAATGGGATACCACGGCTCCACGACAAGGTTAAGATCATGGTTTATGTCACGGATGTGAACGACAATGCACCAGAGTTCCTGAGAGCCCCATACCACGTCACCATCTCCGAGGGCGCCTCCGAGCGGACGCACATCACCCACGTCTACACCCAGGATGCGGATGAGGGGCTAAACGGTGATGTCTACTACACACTGGCCCAGGGCAACGAGGCGGGTCAGTTCAGCCTGGACAGTGCCACGGGACAGCTCTCCCTGGCACGCAGTTTGGACCGGGAATCCCAGGAGATTCATCATCTCGTGGTGGTAGCCCGGGATGCTGCCATCAAGAACCCCCTCAGCTCCAATGCCACCATCACTGTCGTGGTGCTCGACGAGAACGACAATGCCCCCGAGTTCACCCAGTCCAGCAGCGAGGTGTCTGTGCTGGAGACCAGTCCCATTGGCACGGAGCTGATGCGCTTCCGCGCCAGCGATGCCGACCAGGGCGTCAACAGCCAGGTGGTGTTCAGCATATCGGCGGGCAATCGCCGGGACACGTTCCATATTGACAGCCTGACGGGCAGCCTCTATCTGCACAAGCTCCTGGACTACGAGGACATCACCAGCTACGCCCTGAACATCACTGCCTCCGACTGCGGCACTCCCTCGCTCTCCACCACTGTCCTGTACAACGTCCTGGTGGTGGACGACAACGATAACCCGCCGATCTTTCCCAGCACAGCCATTGTGCGGCAGATCAAAGAGGGCATTGCCCTCAAGACACCCATAGTCACTGTCACAGCCGACGATCCGGATTCGGGACTGAATGGCAAGGTAAGCTACGCCATCAGTAAGCAGGAGCCGGAACTGCCGACAGGACGACACTTTGGCATCAACACCGAGACGGGAGTGATCCACACGCTGAGGGAGATTGATCGCGAGACCATCGACACCTTCCGCCTGACCGTGGTGGCCACCGATCGGGCTCAGCCCTCGGAGCGACGGCTCTCCACGGAGAAGCTGGTCACGGTGATTGTGGAGGACATCAACGACAATGCCCCCGTTTTTGTCTCCATGAATGCGGCAATCCTGCCGCCAAAGATTCACAATTCCCAAAAAGGACTGGCCGTGATGCAGGTTCAGGCAAAGGATGCCGACTCCTCCAGCAATGGCCTGGTCACCTACGAGATTGTCAGCGGCGGGCAGCAGGACCTGTTCCGGCTTCAGCGGAACACTGGCGTGATAACCTTCACCCCCGGCGCCCAGTACAAGCCGGAGGTGCGGTATCAACTCACCCTGAAGGCCACCGACGAGGCGGTGCAAAGCGAGCGTCGCAGCAGCGAGGTCTACATCACGATCATCACTCCGGGATCTGCTGACAGCGAGGCGGCGGCCTCTGTGCCGCGTTTCGAGCAGCGCAACATGCTCTCCGGCTCGGTGTATGAGAATGAGCCCATTGGCACTACGATTCTGACGGTGAGCGCCCACCTGGCGGGCTCTGAGATCGAGTACTTTGTCACGAATGTCACGGCAGCCAGTGGAGTGTCACGCGGTCAGGTGGATCGCCTATTTGACATCGACGCCAAGCTGGGCATCCTGTCCACGGCGGCAGAGTTGGACCGTGAAGCGGGACCGGATACCTACGAAGTGGAGGTCTATGCCATAGCCCTGGGAGGGCAGCCGCGCACGGCAAGGACAATGGTGAGTTTTTGGGGAGATTTTGTTAAAGAAAAAACGGGTTTACAAAGTATTTAAAAGGGTAATTAGAAATTATATCCTTTGGAATAGAGCTGGAAATATATTGATTTTTAGTGAATCGATTTTTTCTTAAAAATTATAGAAGTAAATGTTAATGTTTGAATTTACATCATAAATTTATAATTTATATTTTTCCATATATTTTTCTTATATATTTTCTTATATTTTTTTCTATCGATATTTGCATTAAAATATTTTTGGTGTTCTTTATCGTTTAAATAACATAAAAAATCTATTAAATGACTAAAAAATCGATTTATTTTCCAGCTTCACTTTGGTTTTAAATAATTTCCCTTCTATTAAAATGATTTTCCATTCCCTTTCTCTAACATTACAAAAAACTATTTGAAAATTTCCCAGAATTTGCGCCACATAAAATTCACTTTGATCATTTCGCTCTTAATTCATGTACGATCTTATCAGATCCCGATTACTTACTCGGTAGGGCCGACCTTTCTTTTGCTCGGTACACCCGAAAGGCACCTCCAGAGAGGAGCCATAGCCTTATGGAGGGCACACGAGGAGAGTCCCATTTCTGGGCCAGTCTCCAAGGGCTTATCAGTGCAAGTCGAGACCGCACTAATGCGCTTTTAATGTCTTGTGCTGATATGAAATGTTGATTACACGCCAGGCACTTCAGCTGCAGAGCTCCTCGCTGGCCTGGCACGCATTTGTGGCTCTTGAAAGATGCAAATTAACAGGCCTCCTCGTCCCTGAATGAATCTGCTGGGGGTCCCGGGGAGTAGGGGATCATCTCGAACCAGACAGACCTGTGTATCGAGAAAATATTTTACAGAGCACCGAAGCTCCGGATAAATGGGCCGCAGGGATAGAATTATAATAAGTTGCTTCATTGGCAGATGCCTTTAATTATGCCGGGTTGGAGGGTACCTTACTCGTCTCGCATAGGGGTTCTTGGATTCACTGAGGGCCTTCTGGCACGGTCGAAGGGTACTCGTGGACCTCAACTGCAGGTCCTCTTGGACCTTTACTGGTTTCTCCAAGCAAAAAAAAAAAGAACAGAGTGAGAGAGAGAACAAAGACTGCTGGCTGCTGCCTTCTTTTTTTTTCGAAGCTCTACTCTTTGGCTACAGATTCTTCTGCCTTCTGGAGAATCGCCCTTGCCCTGGCTGCTTGCCTTCTCCAGCCTCCGCGTGTTCATGGCCGACACGTTGTATGCGTAGGTATGCCAACAATGCACGCATGCAAATCTGGACGGGGATGCGGCGGGGATGCGGAGGAGCAGTTCCAGTTCCAGTTTCGTGCACGAAGCTGCTCCGAGCAACTGCGGTTAGTACAAGCCACTATGCTTTAGTGGCCTCGCGTGCGAAGAGTGTTTCAATCAATTCATTGTTGCATTGATTTAAAACGATTGTCATGTTTTTCCATTTTAAATTTTAAATATTTGCCAAGGTGCGCGTACCCTCATCCGGTCCTTAAATCGGTGACAGATTTAGAGATTAGTCTGGGGTCCTTGGGGGTTTTCATCAAGTTTGAATTTGGACAAGTTAATCGAGCATCTCATCAGCGAACTTTACTTTATACTTATTTACATATTTATTAAAGTATTTTTTCAGACCTTATATTTCTTCGTAGATATAGCTAGTTATTTTTGAGTTTAGAAATATAGCAAGTAGCTTTTTAACAGTTCCATTATCTAAATAATCGCTGCTTTCTAGCCTCAGTAGTTATTCTTGGCCTGCTTTTGTAAATAATTGCAATTAAAAAAGAGAAAAGAAGCTGGCTTCAACAAGCAAAAGTATGTATACCCTTAAAGTTTGCAATTGTATCAAGAGACGAAGTAGAATTTGATTATTATATAAATCTGCATTTTGCACTCTGCACTAACAATTAAAAAAAAATAAAATTCTTAATGTTTAACATCTTTTAAAAATTGTTTTCTCAATATTTTATTAATAAAATATTATTATTTCAATAAATATACATGATTCTTGGCGTTCACTAGGTTTTATAAGACAATATGTCATCACGAAGACTTAAAACACTAGCTTTCTTAAAATTCATATTTATTTAAAAAATATTTTTATAATTTTGTTGATTAAATCAAAGTTTAAAAAATTCATAACTCAGTCAAAAAAGCATAAAATTCAATTCGGAAAGTTTTTCTAAGCTAGTTTTTTCAGGGCTAACAAATCTGCACACTAAATTTAATTTTTCAAGAAATCCAATTTTTGGTCAAATTTTGTAAAAAAGAGTGATGTAACCCCTTATCAATTTTTGCAAAAATGGCACAAAAATTGGTTTTCTCCTGAGATGGCCAGAAAGTTGCGCCTGTTAATGGTGATCAAGAATATATATGTTTTATGGGGTCGGAAATTACTGATTCACTAAATAAAATCAAAATACCCTTCAGGAAACAGGAAATAGTTGAATTCTTTGAAAAGATATTTTCCATATTTTTATATTATTATTTTTTTGACAAATCAAAGCTGA
Organism: Drosophila ogumai; assembly: GCA_018904815.1. Taxonomy (NCBI): domain Eukaryota; kingdom Metazoa; phylum Arthropoda; class Insecta; order Diptera; family Drosophilidae; genus Drosophila; species Drosophila ogumai. The sequence goes on along the minus strand of JAEIIJ010018661.1, from coordinate 20,609 downwards.
AAAATATTAAAACTAAGCCAAAAAAGCATCAAATTCGAAAAGATACGTCTAAAAGCACTCGCCTGTTAATGCTGGTCTAGATATCTGTGGTTTATAGTGTAATAACTCCCTTCCTCCGTTGTAAACTTCATACGAAGACCAATATACCCCGTAAGGGTATCAAAATAAAAGCTAGCGCGAACAAGCTCGCGAATGTCCATCAAAATGTCCCCTGGATCCCGATCTTTGGGCTGGAATTTCAGGCATATTTATGGCCATCCGTGGCTCCTCTCTGGAGTCGCGTCGAGTCATGTGCTCCATGGGCTCTTTCGTGGGCCCATTAAGCGGATTGACAAATGGTTACATTTTCTGCAGCTGCTGCACCCGCTTTCCACTGCTCAAATTAGTTCAATTAGCCGCCACACACTTGAAGCCAAGCTCGGAGCCGGCCTGCAAAATGGTCTTTTGCTGATGGACTCTCCGCATCTCTCTCTAATGGCTGGCTCTCCTCCTCCTCCAGGTGGTGGTGTCTGATGTTACAAATTTGCATAAATTTTATTACAAATGCACTATTTACACTCTAGTCGAGAGAGTGCCCAGCACCTCGACTTAACACCATCCCAGCACACGATGCTATATTTTACGAGTGTCCCCAGTCCAGACTCTGTTGGTCTCTTGGCGTATTTATGGCCTTCGGGGTCCTTGTTCTCCATGTGTGTGACTCGCGAGAGAGTTACGAGGTCTCAACCGTCTGTCTGAAGGTGATTTCAGTGCGGGTTTATTGGATTTTTCATCTTTTTTTAAGATATCTTAAAAATCGGTTAGTCTGTGTTCCTTTGGGGTTATGACTTTAGAAAGGCAAAAATGTTGGAGGAGGCCTTTTCTTTTGTACCGTTTTTTGCTAGACAAAAAAGTAGATTCTTTTGGGGGTTTTTTTTTTTAATGGAATTCCAGTCATTCTTTAATGGACATATTTATACAAAAATTATAACTTAAAGTCGACTTTACATATTAGTCACAATTAATTAGATTTTTATTTAAACTAATATCGATATAATTTAATAATAATAATGACTTTACATATTAGTCATAATTAATTAGATTTTTATTTAAACTAAAATCGATATAATGAGACTTTATCGATCTTTAAAGAGAAAAATATATACTTATAGCTATGATTAACTTTTAAAATGTTTTTTAATTTAATTTTGAAATACTTTGGTAAAATTTTCTTTTGATATATGTACCTTTGTACATCCCTAGTGCTAATGGTTATCAAGTATTTTCTAAAAACAAGTTCATTGACTAACAAATGGAGGCCTGCACTGAGCTAAAAACCTGCATGCTGCACGCACAGGCATATCAAATTCAAAACGAATGTTTTTTGCGGTGACAATGGCGACAGCCAAAGGTACACACACTTAGTGAAGCCTATGAGCTAAGCTAGAGCCAGTTTGGTTCGTGTTTGCCTGACCGCCAGGCCAGGGCAGCTAGAGAAATGGCCAAAACTATAATTCGCTCGGTCATAAAGAACTCTCGAACCCGAAAGTTCAGCCAGGCCAGGCCAGGCAGCAACTGGCTTCGCGTATAATAGCCAGTAAGCGGGTCAAGCCCAGACCCCGGCCCCGGCTCCGGCCAGGTTAAGAGAGAGAGATGAGGAATGCGATTGACATTGCGACAGCAACGCTCGCACATGGAATATTCTGTGCATTTAGTGCCAAATATGGAACTAGTTTCCGCTCGATGGCATCGCCAGTTGGTACTCCTCTTCCCTCCTCCAGAAGTGGGTCAGTGTTATTGACGCAACGCAAAACCGTTTGCTTTATTTCCCGCCGCCAGGTCAGAGTAACAGTTCTCGACAAGAACGACAGTCCGCCGCAGTTCCTGGACACCCCCTTTGCCTACAATGTCAGCGAGGATCTGGAGATTGGACACACCATTGCCACGCTGCGAGCCCACGATCCGGACACGATAGGTTCGGTGACTTTCCTGCTGATGGATGGCCACGATGGAAAGTTCTTGATGGAGTCCGCCACGGGCAAGCTGCTCCTCAACGACACTCTGGACAGGGAGACGAAGAGCAAGTATGAGCTCAGGATACGAGTGTCCGATGGAGTGCAGTACACGGAGACTTATGCCACAATTGAGGTGGGTTATGAGCTTTTATCAAAAGAAGAAAATGTTTATGATTTTGGAATATATTCCAGGTGAGCGACACCAACGACAATCCGCCCATGTTCGAGGACACTGTCTACTCCTTTGACATACCGGAGAATGCCCCGCGTGGCTACCAGGTGGGCCAGATAGTGGCCAAGGATGCCGATCTGGGACAGAATGCCCAGCTCTCCTACAGCGTGGTCTCCGATTGGGCCAACGATGTCTTCAGTTTGAATCCGCAAACGGGAATGCTCACCCTCACGGCTCGACTGGATTACGAAGAGGTAGGAGTTGCCTTCCAGCCTCTGTCGAGCTCCTTTCAAGCTTTTTGCTCATCATCTTTCAGGTCCAACACTATATACTCATTGTGCAGGCCCAGGACAATGGCCAGCCCAGTCTGTCCACCACCATCACAGTCTATTGCAATGTCCTGGATCTGAACGACAATGCTCCGCTCTTCGATCCCATGAGCTACTCCAGCGAGGTCTTTGAGAACGTGCCCATTGGCATGGTGGTGGTCACTGTGTCAGCCAAGGATATAGATTCGGGTGAGTCACTAGCTAAGTACTATCCCAGGATTTCCCTTTAACTTATAACCTTCTTCGACAGGCAACAATGGCCTCATCGAGTACAGCATCACCGCGGGCGACTCTGATTCAGAGTTTGGCATCGATAGCAATGGCACCATCCGCACCCGCCGCCAGCTGGACAGGGAGCATCGTTCGGGCTACACGCTGACTGTCACCGCTCGGGACTGCGCCGATGAGTTTGCATCCTTCAGCGAGCTAGAGGAGACGCAGCTGAAGCTAAAGTACCGCTCGCCGAGGCGCTACGACCAGGGGCAACAGCAGCAGCAGTTCCTGGCGCATCAGAAGCAGCAGCGTTTGTCGTCGACAGTGAAGGTAAGTTGAACTAAGCGAGAGGATAGCGGGGATAATCCTGGATAACACAGGAATATAATTAGAAATATCACGAAAGTGTTAAAAAATCCGTCTGAACCTTTTAAAAGGGGTTAAACATGTTAACTTTGATGAATGAATGATGAATGAAACATTTACAGTATTTTCTTTAAACAATAAACAATTTTTTTTAAATTAAAAAAAGTACCCAAACTATCTTAGTTTACCTGTAAATCCCTCCTTAAGCCTTGATTAATTAGTTAACTTATCTGAAGCCTCCGACAAACCTGTTTCTCCGTTATCATTCCTCACTTGTTACCGTTTTATCTTAACTACAATTAGCCCAGACTGATCTCCCCTTCAACTCCACTCTCCCATCTCCTCCAGGTAACGATACTCATCAAAGACATCAACGACGAGGTGCCCGTCTTCGTTTCCGCTAACGAAACCTCGATCAGGGAGAACGTGGCCATCAACACGCTCGTTATCGCTGTCAAGGCTGTCGACAACGACGAGGGACGCAACGGCTTCATCGATTATCTCCTGAAGGAGGCGACTGCTCACCATGACGCCGCGGACTCTGACCAGGCGGAGCCTCTGCCCTTCTCCCTGAGCCCCACCGATGGCCTCCTGCGCGTCGTTGATTCGCTGGACAGGGAGCTACGCTCCAGTTACCTTCTCAACATCACAGCCCGCGATCGTGGCGAGCCCGCTCAGTCCACCGAATCCCAGCTCCTGGTGCGCATCCTCGACGAGAACGACAACAGTCCCGTGTTCGATCCGAAGCAGTATTCCGCTTCGGTGGCGGAGAACGCCAGCATTGGGGCCATGGTGCTGCAGGTGTCCGCCACGGATGTGGACGAGGGTGCCAATGGACGCATACGCTACTCCATAGTGCTGGGGGATCAGAACCATGACTTTAGCATCAGCGAGGACACGGGCGTGGTGCGGGTGGCCAAGAACCTCAACTATGAGCGCTTGTCGCGTTATACTCTCACGGTTCGTGCGGAGGACTGCGCCTTGGAGAATCCCGCCAGTGATACGGCGGAGTTAACCATCAGCATCCTGGACATTAACGACAACCGTCCCACGTTCCTTGATTCGCCGTACCTGGCCCGCGTCATGGAGAACACGGTGCCGCCAAATGGAGGCTATGTTCTGACCGTAAATGCCTACGATGCTGATACTCCGCCGCTGAACTCGCAGGTCCGCTACTTCCTCAAGGAAGGCGACACGGATCTGTTCCGCATCAACGCCTCCTCGGGGGATATAGCTCTGCTGAAGCCTCTGGACCGAGAGCAGCAGAGTGAGTACATACTCACCCTGGTGGCCATGGACACGGGCTCACCGCCGCTCACGGGCACAGGCATTGTGCGCGTGGAGGTGCAGGACATCAACGACAATGGACCGGTCTTTGAGCTGCAATCCTATCATGCCACTGTACGCGAGAACCTGCCTGCTGGAACCCATCTCCTGAAGCCCTTGGCCACGGATAAGGATGAGGGTTTAAATGCCAAGCTGCGCTTTAGCCTTCTAGGTGAGCACATGACGCGCTTCCACATAGACTCAGCCACGGGGGAGATCACCACAGCCATTTCCCTGGATCGCGAGGAGACTTCCGTCTATCATTTGACGCTCATGGCCCAGGACAGCTCTGTCACAGAACCGCGAGCCTCCTCGGTGAACCTGACCATCAGTGTGACGGATGTCAATGACAATGTGCCCAAGTTTGAGGCCAGCAGCTACCATGTGGCCGTGCCGGACAGGATCAGCACGGGCGAGTTTGTGTTTGGAGCCCGGGCCTTGGACTTGGACGAGGCGGAGAATGCTTTAGTGCAGTACAGCCTGGGGGGCAGGGATCAGCAGTACTTCGAGATCAATGCCAAGACGGGAGTGGTGAGCACAAAGCTGGAGTTGAAGAGTAAGTCTGCCACCTACAGCCTGGTGATCTACGCCAGCGATCGAGGGGAAAGCCCCTTGAACTCCACGGCTGAGCTTATCGTGGAACTGCGACCCGGCGATCTCTTTCCCAGCTACTCCTACATGGCCAACAGCCACTTTACCCTGCCGGAGGACGTGCAGCCGGGCAAAACCATAACCAAGGTGAGCGCCACCTCCCCCAAGAAGGGTTCGGCGGGCAAAATGCGCTATGCCATTGCCGGAGGCAACACAGGCGATGCTGTGCGTGTAGATGCCAGTAGTGGCGTCTTAAGAGTGGGACAGGATGGCCTTGACTATGAGCTGACCCACTTGTACGAGATTTGGGTGGAGGCCGCCGACAATGACACGCCCAGCCTGCGCAGCGTCACTTTGATTACGGTGAATGTGACGGATGCCAATGACAATGCCCCCGTGATGGAGCAGCTCATCTACAATGCCGAGGTACTCGAGGAGGAGTCGCCTCCTCAGCTCATAGCCAGGGTGAAGGCCAGCGATAGGGATGCCGGGGAGAACGGCAGGGTCATGTATCGCCTGCGAAACTCCTACGAAGACACCTTTGAGATCACCGAAGCGGGCGAGATTTACACGAGGATGCGGCTGGACAGGGAGGAGCTGGGCGACTATGCCTTCGTGGTGGAGGCCGTGGATCAGGGTGTACCTCAGCTCACAGGCACAGCCAGTGTGCTGCTGCATCTGCTGGACAAGAACGACAATCCGCCCAAGTTTACGCGCCTCTTCTCCTTGAATGTCACCGAAAATGCAGAGATTGGCAGCTTTGTGATCCGCGTCACCTCCTCGGACCTGGATCTGGGTTCGAATGCCAATGCCACGTATTCTTTCAGTGAGAATCCCGGCGAGAAATTCCGCATTGAGCCGCTGAGTGGAAACATCACCGTGGCCGGGCATCTCGATCGCGAGCAGCAGGATGAGTATGTGCTGAAAGTGGTGGCCTTCGATGGCGCCTGGCGAGCAGAGACACCCATCACCATAACCATCCAGGACCAAAATGACAATGCCCCAGAGTTTGAGCACAGCTTCTACAGCTTCAGCTTCCCGGAGCTGCAGCACTCGATCGCCCTGGTGGGACAGATCATAGCCACGGATCGGGACAAGCAGGGCCCCAATTCGGTCATCTCCTACTCCCTGCAGCAGCCCTCGCCCATGTTCAGCATTGACCCGGCCACCGGGGAGATCTTCAGCAAGAAGGTGAGTTAAAGATTGGATTTCTGAGTGGGTTTATTGACTGTTTTTTTAACCTCTTCCCTCCGCAGGCGGTTCACTTCAAGCACTCGCAGTATGTCCGCTCGCCGGAGAACATGTACGCCCTCACCATTCTAGCCACGGACAATGGCAAGCCGCCTCTCTACTCCGAGTGCCTGGTGAACATCAACATTGTGGATGCCCACAACAATCCGCCGCAGTTCGAGCAGTCGGAGTATCTGTCGCCACTGCCGGAGCACGCTGTGCCGGGCCAGCGCATCGTCCGGGTGCATGCCACCGACAAGCAGGATGCGGCCAGTGCCAGCGAGATGGATTACCACCTGGTTAGCTCCAACCTGAGCTCTGTCTTTGCCATAGGACGCCATGATGGTTGGATATCCTTGGTTAAGCGACTGGAAGTCGAGCCCAACTCACGCTTTGAGCTGGTGGTCCGGGCCACCGATCGCGGGGTGCCTCCGCAGTCGGATGAGACCCGAGTGGTCATTGTGGTGACCGGGGAGAACCTCTACGCACCCAAGTTCTCGGCCAACAGCTACCAGGTGAGTGTGCTGGAAAATGAGCCTATTGGCTCGACCATCCTCACAGTTGGAGCCACGGATGAGGATCAGGGACCCAATGGCCTGCTCCGGTACTCCATCTCCGGCGGCAACGAGCGGCAGGATTTTAGAGTAGACGAGAAGACAGGTGGAATCCTGGTACAACAGCAGCTGGACTACGAACTGGTGCAGGAGTATCACCTGAACATAACCGTGCAAGACCTGGGCTTCCAGCCTCTGGAGGCAGTGGCCATGCTCACCATCATCCTCACGGATGTCAACGATAATCCGCCGCTGTTCGACCACATGGAATACCATGGCTACCTGGCCGAGAACAAGCCGGCGGGCACCTTCGTCTTCCAGGCCCATGCCACCGACAAGGATTCCCCCAAGAATGCCATTATTCACTACTCCTTCCTGCCCAGCGGCACAGATAGGCACTTTTTCACCATCAACTCCAGCAATGGCAGCATCTCGTCCGCCGCCATCTTTGACTACGAGGAGCGTCGCACCTACACGCTGCAGCTGAAGGCCAAGAATCCCGACTCCAGTATGGAGAGCTATGCCACTCTGTATGTCCACATCCTGGGGGTGAACGAGTTCTACCCGCAGTTCCTGCAGCCTGCCTTCCACTTCGACGTGTCCGAGACCTCCGCCGTGGGCACTCGCGTGGGCGCTGTCCAGGCCACGGACAAGGATAGTGGCGAAGATGGACGCGTCTACTACCTCCTGGTGGGTTCAAGCAATGACAAGGGCTTCGGGATTGATACCAACACGGGGGTGATCCATGTGGCTCGGCACTTGGATAGGGAGACCCAGAACCGGGTGTCGCTCATGGTGATGGCCAAGAACTATGGCAGCATTCGTGGCAATGACACCGACGAGGCGCAGGTCATCATCTCCATACAGGATGGCAACGATCCGCCGGAGTTCATCAAGCGCTACTACACCGCCACGATTTCGGAGGCGGCTTCGATCGGCTCCAAAGTCACCACCGTCAAGGCCATCGACAAGGATGTGCGGCCGCAGAACAACCAGTTCAGTTACTCCATCATCAATGGCAACCTCAAGCAGAGCTTCCGGATAGACGTCCAGACGGGGGAGATTAGCACGGCCGCCCAGCTGGATCGCGAGGAGATTGCCACCTATAACCTGGTAATTGGAGCCATAGACACGGGTCTGCCGCCGCAGACGGGCAGTGCCACGGTGCGCATAGACCTGGACGATGTCAACGACAATGGACCCACCTTCACAGCCGAGGGTCTCACGGGTTACGTGTCCGAGAACGAGCCGGCTGGCACCTCCATCATGACCCTGACGGCCAGTGATCCGGATCTCCCACGGAATGGTGGACCCTTCACCTATCAGCTGGTGGGCGGCAAGCACAAGTCCTGGCTGCAAGTGGACAGGAGCTCGGGTTTGGTCAAGTCCACGGTTAGCTTCGATCGCGAGGTAACGCCCGCCTTGGAGGCTGTGATCGAGGTGGAGGACAGCGGCAAGCCCAGGCAGAGGTCGCAGCACACTCTGAGGATCACAGTCCTCGACCAGAACGACAATCCCTCCACGAGCAGGAACCTCCAGGTGGCTGTGAGCCTCTTCAATGGCGATCTGCCCTCCAATGTGAAGCTGGCGGATGTGCGGCCCAACGACATCGATATTGTGGGAGAGTATCGCTGCCGCCTGCAGAATCCTGCCCAGAATCAACTCACCATCCTGAGGGCCTGCGACCTGTACACCACCTCGCACACCACGCCCACGGCCTCGTCCTTTGGCTACACGGGCAACGATGGCAAGCACGGCGATGTCAGCTCCAAGCTGAGCGTCAGCTTCCAGAGCTTCAGCAACGAGACTTTGGCCCATACAGTGTCCCTGCTGGTGAGGAACATGACTGCCTCGCATTTCCTCTCCCAGCACTATCGTCCGCTGATGGAGATGCTCAAGTCCCGCCTGGGCCAGGAGGGCGAGGTGCTGGTCTACAGTCTCCTAGAAAGCGGTGGCGGAAACGCCAGCACCACCAGCCTGGAGGTGCTCCTGGCTGTTCGCTCAACCAAGAGAAGCTACCAGCAGCCGCGGCAGGTCATCGAACGCCTGCGGGAGAAGCGAGCAGCTCTGTCCGAGCTGCTGCAAAAGGAGGTCATCGTGGGCTACGAACCCTGCAGTGAGCCGGATGTCTGCGAGAATGGAGGCGTCTGCAGTGCCACCATCCGCCTGCTGGACACGCACACCTTTAGCATTGTGGACAGTCCCACGCTGGTGCTCAGTGGGCCTCGCATCCTCCACGACTACAGCTGCCAGTGCACCAGCGGCTTCTCTGGGGAGCAGTGCAGCCGGCGGCAGGATCCCTGCCTGCCCAATCCCTGCCAGCTGCAGGCCCAGTGCCGCCGCCTGGGCAGCGACTTCCAGTGCGTGTGTCCGGCCAACCGGGAGGGGAAGCAGTGCGAGAAGGAGCGCAGCGATGTCTGCTGGAGCAAGCCCTGCCGCAACGGAGGCAGTTGTCAGCGCAGCTCCGATGGCTCCTCCTACTTCTGCCTGTGCCGGCCCGGCTTCCGGGGGAATCAGTGCGAGAGCGTGTCGGACTCGTGTCGCCCCAATCCCTGCCTGCACGGCGGCCTGTGCGTCAGCCTCAAGCCGGGTTACAAGTGCAACTGCACGCCGGGACGATATGGAAGGCATTGCGAGCGCTTTAGCTATGGCTTTGAGCCGCTCTCCTTCATGACCTTCCCCGCGTTAGATGTGACCACCAACGACATTTCGATTGTGTTTGCCACCACGAAACCCAACTCTTTGCTGCTCTACAACTACGGGATTCAGAGCGGCGGTCGTTCTGATTTCCTGGCCATTGAGCTGGTCCAAGGCCAGGCCTACTTCTCCTCGGGTGGAGCCCGGACAGCCATCAGCACGGTGATAGCGGGACAGAATCTGGCGGACGGCGGCTGGCACAAGGTGACGGCCACGCGGAATGGACGCGTCATGTCCCTGAGCGTCGCCAAATGCGCGGATTCGGGTGAGGTGTGCATGGAGTGCACGCCGGGAGACGCCAGCTGCTATGCCGATGAAGTGGGACCTGTGGGGTGAGTAGAAAGAGCTGATTTTTTATATATTTTAAGTTTTATTTAATGGTTTGAGCACACTTGGGGGATGTAAGTGGGATGATTTTTAAAAGGATTGTAATTATTTTTTATTTAAATAGAGAGATCGTTTTTTTTCCCAGCTTAAGTGAGGTGATAACTCAAGGATTCATTAGCTTTCAGAGTCTGTGAAGTGTTTAGACGAATAGAAGGACAAATAAAAGATTGAAAAATATGCAAATATTTTTGAATTTATTAAGTAAACAAAAAACAAAAAAAAAATAATATAATACAAGTTTAGTTAGGTTGCAACAACAAACAGAATAAAAAGTGGGTATTCATAGTAAGTTTGGGTTCAAGTAGAATAAGAAGCAGAAGAAGATGAAGAAGTATCTGAATCCCTGTTGTATTCTCCGCCAAGGTCCACCGGTTTAGAAGTAGTTGAATCCCTGATTAATATTCCGCCAAGGCCAAGGCTCGGATCGAAAGTAACTGAATGGAAATTAGAAATGTTTGATCAAGGTTTAGGTATAACTATATTATATCTCTTACAAGGGTGGTCTGGGTCGTACGGTGGGAAAGTATCTGAGTGGAAATAATAAACATTAGACCAATGTTATATATAATTATATTATATATATAAAATATATATCTTACAATGGGGACGGTGAGAGGCCCTATATATCTCTCCAGTGAGGGGTTGGTCTTCCGGACTGTCAGGACTGGGAGTTGCTGAATGGAAATTATAAATGTCAGATCAATGCCAATATTATATATTATATATATCTTACAATCGGGATGGAGAATGACACCTAGTAGCCCTCCAGTGAGGGGTGGTGGGGCCTCCGAACTGCCTACAACTGAAAGGAAATTATAAATGTTAGATCAACCTTATATTTAATTATATTATATAATATATTTTACAATGGCGAGAGGGACTTGCTCCACAGAGTAAAACCAGGCTCAAGAGCCACAACAAAGCTGTGTACTGCAGATGCATTTTGCAATTACTGAATTATTTTCGCTGAAACCCAAAACCCTTTTATAGTGAGGGTAAAGCCCTTTGAGAGATAATAAATTAGAATGATAAGGTTTATCCGAGAAGCCCTTATCCACAATAACTTCAAATATTATAAACTTCAAGGGATATTATCAAACAGAAACACGGGTGTTCGTTTACCTAGCCAGACGCTAATAAAGCCTTAAATCTTTTTAGTGCCTTGTAAAGTATTCTCATTTAAGCAAAGTTAAGCAGTTAAGCAGATCATATAAATTATATATATTTATGATCGGCTATTTTGCTATTTTTCCCCATTCTTAAAATTTTCAGAAATTAGAAAATACTGTTTATTAATTCTAAAAAAATTAAATGTAGGAGGAGATTTTTTAATTCTGAAAAAAACTAGCATAGAAAGTCATTCAGAATTCAATTTCATAAAAAAATATAGAAAATATCTATTTAAAGAATGCTAATTTTACGGTATTCCTGAAGGCTATTTTGATTTTATTTAGTGAAGCAGTCATTTCCGACCCCATAAACCATATATATTCTTGATCAGCATTAACAGGCGCAACTTTCTGGCCATCTCAGGAGAAAACCAATTTTTGGGCCATTTTTGCAAAAATTGATAAGGGGTTACATCATCCTTTTTCTCAATATTTGACCCAAAATTTGATTTCTTAAAAAATTTTATTTAGTATGCAGATTTGTTAACCCATAAAAAACTAGCATAGAAAAGCTTTCCGAATTGAATTTGCTGCTTTTTTGGCTAAGTTATGAATTTTATTAGCTTTGATTTGTTAAAAAAATATATAAAAATATGTAAAAATACGTATATGATATATTTATGTATATTTATTATTAATTATGTGTATAAATGTATTATATAATTTTTTTTTATTGTATTTCTAATAGAATTTAAATATCGAAAAAAGGTTTTATATTTTTCATTTATATTTATTCGATATAAAAATTGGAAATGAACAAAAATTAAATAAAATAAGCGATTACATATAATTAAATGCCTTCCCAGGCCCCAAGTGTTGCTCAACTCGTTATCATATTATCCCCATCACAGACCCTATCTAACATCTCCCCTTCACTCCCCCACAGCACCCTCAACTTCAACAAGCAGCCCCTGCTGATCGGCGGCCTTTCCTCCGCTGATCCCGTCCTGGAGCGACCTGGCCAGGTGCACAGCGATGACTTGGTGGGCTGTCTGCACAGCGTGCACATCGGCGGACGAGCGCTCAACCTCAGCACGCCCCTCCAGCAGAGGGGAATCCTGCCCGGGTGCAATCGCCAGGCCTGCCAGCCGGCCCTGGCCGCTGAGCGCTGTGGAGGCTTTGCTGGCCAGTGCATTGACCGCTGGTCCAGCTCCCTCTGCCAGTGTGGCGGCCAGCTGCAGTCACCCGACTGTGCCGACTCCCTGGAACCCGTCACCCTCAGTGGCGGCGCCTTTGTGGAGTTCCGCGTCTCGGAGATCCATCGACGCATGCAGCTGCTGGACAATCTCTACAGCTCCAAGAGCGCCTGGTCGCAGAGTGGACTTAGGGAACGACGACAGGTTGCTGTGGGGCACAACATCAGCACTGCTTCCCAGATCTATGAGCCGCCCAAGATGCTCAGCCTGCTCTTCCGCACTTTTGTGGATCAGGGAATGATTTTGTATGCGGCCACCAACCAGATGTTCACCTCGCTGTCGCTCCATGGAGGCCGACTGGTGTACTACTCCAGGCAGCATCTGGCCATCAACATGACGGTGCCGGAGCCCTCCTCCCTCGCCGATGGCAAGTGGCACAACGTGAGCTTGTACAGCGAAAGCAGGAGCCTCCGTCTGCTGATCGATGGCCACCAGGCGGGCGATGAACTGGACATTGCCGGCGTCCACGACTTTCTGGATCCCTACCTGACCTCGCTGAGTGTGGGTGGAGCCCCCGGCGAGGAGGCCTTCGTGGGCTGCGTGGCCAATGTGACGGTGAACAATGAACTGCAGCCATTGAACGGTTCCGGCAGCATCTTCCCCGAGGTTCTCTACCATGGCAAGGTGGAGTTTGGCTGCAGCGGAAGCATAGGTCTGGATGCCGCCCAGGTGGCCGATCCCCTGAGCATTGGCATCACCCTTGTAATCGTTTTCTTTGTCATCCTGGTGGTGGCCATCCTCGGTTCCTATGTGATCTATCGCTTCCGAGGCAAGCAGGAGAAGATTGGCAGTCTGAGCTGCGGGGTGCCCGGCTTCAAGATCAAGCATCCCGGTGGAGTTTTAGGAGCTGGCAGTTCCGCAGTCTCGCAGGATCATGTCCTGGCGCGGAGTCTCCATCCCAGTGAGGCTCCCTCGCCGCCTGTGGGCGCTGGGGATCATATGCGTCCGCCTGTGGGCGCCCATCACCTGGTGGGATCCGAGCTGCTCACCAAGAAGTTCAAGGAGCGCAGCGAGCTGACGCCCACGGCAGAGCTGCCGCAGCAGCGTCCCCAGCGACCGGACATCATCGAGCGGGAAGTGGTGGGCAAGAGCCCGCTGATCCGTGAGGAGCACCACATGGCCATGCCGCCGCCGCTGCATCCGCTGCCGCTAGAGCATGCCGGCTCCGTGGATTTGGGCTCCGAGTATCCGGAGCACTATGACCTGGAGAACGCCAGCTCCATCGCCCCCTCGGACATCGACATCGTTTACCACTACAAGGGCTACCGGGAGGCGGGCGGCCTGCGTAAGTACAAGGCCACGGCCCCGCCTGTGTCCGCCTACACGCACCACAAGCACCAAAGTGCCGCCGCCCAGCAGCAGCAGCAGCATCGCCATGGAGCGCCATTTGTGAGCAGGGGCGGGGGACAGGGCGGACAGCCACCGCCGCCGCCCACCAGTGCCTCGCGCACCCACCAGAGCACGCCGCTGGCCAGGCTCTCGCCCAGCTCTGAGCTGAGTTCGCAGCAGCCGCGCATCCTCACGCTGCACGACATCTCGGGCAAGCCGCTGCAGAGCGCCCTGCTGGCCACCACCTCCAGTTCGGGCGGCGTGGGCAAGGATGCCCTGCACAGCAACAGCGAGCGCAGCTTGAACAGTCCGGTGATGTCGCAGCTCTCCGGCCAGAGCTCCAGTGCCAGCCGGCAGAAGCCAGGAGTGCCGCAGCAGGCGCCTCCGCAGACCTCCATGGGCCTGACGGCCGAGGAGATCGAGAGGCTCAATGCTCGGCCGAGAACCTGCAGCCTGGTCTCCACTCTGGATGCCGTCTCCTCCAGCAGCGAGGCCGCGCCGCGAGTGCCCAGCAGTGCCCTGCACATGTCGCTGGGTGGCGGCATGCACAACACGGACGTGGATGCCCATAGCTCCACCTCCACGGACGAGAGCGGCAACGACAGCTTCACCTGCTCGGAGATTGAGTACGACAACAACAGCCTCAGCGGCGATGGCAAGTACTCGACCAGCAAGAGTCTCCTGGATGGACGGAGTCCCGTGGCCCGGGCGTTGAGTGGGGAACCCAGCAGGAATCCCAGTGTGGTCAAAACACCACCCATACCGCCGCATGCCTACGACGGATTCGAGTCCTCGTTCCGGGGATCCCTGAGCACCTTGGTGGCCAGCGATGAGGATATAGCGAATCACCTGAGCGGCATCTACCGCAAGGGGAATGGAGCTGCCTCTCCAGGATGGGAGTACCTGCTCAACTGGGGGCCCAGCTACGAGAACCTGATGGGGGTGTTCAAGGACATAGCCGAGCTGCCGGACACCAATGGCCCAGCCTCGCAACAGCAGCAGCAGCAACAGCAGCAGCAGCAAACCCAAGCAGCCTCGACGCTGAGGATGCCAACCAGTGGACCAGCGCCACCAGAGGAGTATGTGTGAAGGAGCTAGAGCTAATCCTGGGGAGGAGCAAGGACCTGCTCTTCCCTAAACTTAATGTGTAAATTTCTGTGTAAAGTTTTGACCTTAAGTAATGCCATTTCATTTCGCAATGTACAATGAAAACGTAACGAAGTTAGATCGTATTTAAGCTACAAATAGTTGGACTTTAAGGATCTTTATATATATAGTTGCTATCTGAACGCCTTGTATCAAGGCCAACCATCCTAAAAAGCACTTCAATAGCAACCGAATTGACTGATCGACATCGAATTCAATTGCCTAAATTCTGGACTTCTGTGTACATGTTTTTTTTCCGAGTGCTATATTAAGTTAGTTGCAGACTTTTACTGGTATTAATATGTATATTGATACTTTTACTGATATTTATCTCGCCATTTAAGTACATTTTAACATTGTTCTAACTTATTATTTCGCCAACATCGCCCCTCCCGTCGTAACTGCCTTAGTCGTTAGCCATAGACAAATTCATTTCGGAAAATCTTTAAATGTCTCCTTTGATTTAGATTAGTTTACATATATTTTAATTATATAATTTGTAGTAAAATGTTATTAAATACGTATTAACCAGAAGCAATTACCTATTATTTCTTGTTTGTTTTGCAATTTACAATGTTTACAATTTAAATTAAACATTTAATTGAAACAACGAGCGGAGTGGCTTTGCTGACCTTTGGCATAGTGAACGCCCTCTTCCTGTGGAGCAATATCAATCTGGGATTTGCCCTACAATACTAATTTTTAAAGGCAGAAACTGCCCGTTTTCACCGCCACCATGTCCGCCTTGGTGGAGTAGAGCGAGCTGACCTTCTTCAGTTGCCATCCCGTGCTCTCCATATTTGCCAAGGTAATCCATGTGTCTTATGAGCCACGACTTCTTCAACATCGAGGTCTTCTTGATGACAATCCTGGGCTACTTCTTCTACTGCACCTACTCCACCATCTTGAGGATACGCTTGCCGGAACTGTGCTTTTTGGAGCTGCTTTATCAGAGCAATGAAAAGAGATGGATTTTAGGTGGCAGCTTGATTTTCAGTGCCTCCTGACGTCGCCAATAAGCCATAACTTCCTCGAACTTATCCACATAGAGACGCACATTTTTCCCAACCACTTTTTGTCACAGGCATCGTCTTGAGCGGCTTCATCGTTTAGTTTTCCATAAGCAAGCTGGTCTTCTGTCTGGCCACCTGTTTTAGCCTGGGCAGGACCTTCAATAGCCTGGGATTCCATTGCTGCGAAAAATGATTGATACGAAATGATTGTCTCTAAGCTGGTGCAAGAAGAATCTGTTAGAGCTTTGTAAGCGTCGACGGCAGCTTGCTGAGCAGACTCTAGCCGGAGGAAGCGAATTTCAACCAGCAGGATTCGGTTCTGGAAGAAGGAAGCGACTACCTCAGCAAGTATTGAAGTGGAGGAGCTGGTAGCCTGACTGGTAGTTAAACTCCAGCGGATGGACTGCTGTACGATGGCAATGGGAGCTTTGACTATGCAGTGTCCTCCTCGAAGTGCCCTGATCTCTGTCGGAGGAGATCAATAAGCAGTAAGGTATGAGCCCCCAGGTGGAAGTCCGTTTTCCGGGATCCTGACTATGAGCCGGAGCACGAACGCCGCAGAGGGGGCCCACCCCCAAGAGAGACGAATCTTCGACGATTTCTAGGCTTGAAAATAAATATTTGATTTCAAAAAGTAAACGAGTTCCCCAAGGCCTGCTAGGTGTAAGTGGGTAAACTATTTTTTGAAATGATAAAGACATATATGATTTATAGGATTATACAATTATATTATTACAATAATTATATAATTGTATCATGATTTATAGGTTCAGACCAATATTTTGATACCGTTTGAAAGTTTGTTATTAATTTCGAAATATTTTCCATTTTTGCTGGTATTTTCTTCTCCCTGCTTGTGACTCATCTACCCATTTCCCACTTGAAAGGGATTCCCCTAGCCGGGTTTCGATCCTTCGTAACTGTTGCGTGTCCCCAAGGAAAAGCCTACCAAAACGAAGCCGAAATGGAAGGCTCAGCCGGAGAGCAAAGCTGACCTGCGCAGTTTGGCTGCTCTTCAAGCCAACTTGCTGCCAACTTTGGCTACAAAAGCCCCGAGCTAGGGCCAACTTCGGCATTCGTTGCTAGCCAGCTGAAGCGCTTTGTTGTGGTCAAGTGGAAAGTGAGGTGAAAACTAGAAAAACTAGAGTTCGGAAAAATCGGGAAATGCCAAACGAAGCCGACCGGATGCAGGCGTGCGTGACAATTAAAAATTAAAAAACGAGTGCATAAAACCGGAGGCAGTTGGTCAGACAATCGCCGGCGGACCATGTTCTTTCGTCGCATTTTGGAACGCAAGGATAATGCGCCGTCGCTGCCCATGACTACGGCGGATTACAACAGCGAGGACAGCGAGAGTGTCACTTACTTTGGCAGTAAAGTCAAGGACAGCAATAACAACCAGGAGGCCTCCGCCTCCCAGCCTAAAATGCAGCAGCGCCTCCGAGCGGAGGCCGCCCCCATAGGAGCCGTGCAGCTCACACCGCTGTGGGAGCACATTCTCCGCACCCGCCGCCTGCCGGAAACCATTTGCTCCGGCTCCATGTTCGCCGAGTTCCACGAGCGCCTGCAGGACCCCGAGTGGCAGGTGCGCCAGCATGCCCTGCGCGTCCTCGTCGACGTGCTGGTGGTGATGCAAGACGAGGCCGACGAGCACATGGAGCGGCAGCAACTCGTTGTCCTGCTGGTGGAGAACTTGGGTCATCAGGCTCCCACCGTGCGCAAGGGAGCCCTCGACTGTCTGCGGGTTTATCTCGCCGAGACTGCTGTTCCAGAGGCGGTCATAATGAGGATTCTAGACGCCGGCCTGGCCAAGCAAACCCAAATGGAGGCGGAGCACCCGGGACGCCTTAGTTGTGGCGTCTTGCTATCCCTTCCTGCGCTCCTGCAGTCCATCCTGCACACCCCGCAGCGCCATCGCATTGTTAAGAAGGCCTTGGAGCGGGTTGTCCAGCACTTGGACCAACTGGCCCAGCAGGAGATTGCCCTGAAGGTGCTCTCCAAGATGCGAGAGCTGCTGGGCGTTCATGAGTTCGAGGACACCATGAATAAACTGGATCGCAGCGATGCCCTGGCCAAGTACTATCAGCTGTGTCAGGTTTATGGAGTCCCGGGAAAGCAAAAGAGATCTGGGGAGTCGGGCAAGACGGGTGCCTGGCGCGCCCTGCCTCGTGACCAGAGCTGGAGGAACACCAGTGCCGCTGGCCAGAACCTGGATAATGCCTGCCCTGAAAAGGGCAAGGTTATAATGGAGACGGAAATCAAGATCAACGATGACACCGTGACCATGCGTCTTCTAGAAGCAGACACCGAGACGGAGGAGTCTGATAGTCCAGCTCGTACATATGCCCAGGATGTGGAGTCCAAAGATCTGGTGTGCCGGCCTCTGGTCAACCCGGGTGGACTCAGCGTGCAGGCAGGCATTGTTCGCGTGATAAGTGACTCAGAGCTGGACGAGCCCCGGCCTGGCCATCGGGAGAGCGTGTCCGAGCCCAGTACTCCCTCGCGGGGACTCAAAAGAGTGACCTTTGGCGGGGAGATAGTCAAGATGAGAACCCCGGACAGTGATGCTGCATCCTCCACGAATAACTCTAGAAATGCGGGTGAGAGTGCACCCATTTTGGTCCTGGGGGAGGCTTCACCCTCTCCTGTAGAAGAGCAGCCAGCGGTGAATGTTCTGAGTCCGCCCAGCGATGACATGGCCACGGCTCTTGTGGTGGAGATACCCTCCGACAACACCAAGCCCTTGCCTCCGTCAAGACCCTTCAGCTCGCACAGTTCTCCCAGGCAAAAGGTAACCAGCAGAGATCACGAGCCTTCGCCTGGCAAGGAGGCCAAGCCCTCCACATCCCCAAGATCCCCCATTTACAATCGCAGCCGCAGCACCAGTCCCAACATCAGCCCCAAGGTGCCGCACAAGCAGATCGAGGTGCTGCACAACCTCCAGCGGGATCCCTCGCCCAGATCCCAGAGACGTTCGGAGGAGGAGGAGGACTCCCAGCTACCCACCTTGGAAACCTCATCTCCCTCACCCACTCTACCCGCTCAAAGGAACCGCTCGGACTCGGTGATGTCTGTGGAGTCCCCAGCCACGCCCAAGTCCTGGGAGGATCTGGGCATTGTCAACTACAAGACGCTGATGGACCTGCGTTCCGGGGTAAGTCCGCCCCCCTCCGTAATTGCAGCGAAATTAGAGCCCCAACATTTAGCAATCTCCGCTCTGAATCCGTATTTGAAAACGAAAATAAAGCCATGAAATTACGCGGCACGCTAACCCGCCGGCGTCCGACGTCCAGGCCAAACTGGGTCACTAGGATATGTACAATTTCATATGCGTTCATAATTCTGCCTTCATAATGGCACCCGGCCCGGCCGGCTTTATTACGGACGAGACACGCATCAGTCCGGGGGCGGGCTGCCATTATATGTACCCCCCTTTGGAGGGATCTACTACCTCTGCGCCCCTGCTTACTAATGAAAATTTCAGCGATAAGCCAGGGCTAGGGCCTGTATCGATGCCTTTGGTGGGGAGAACAAAGCCACTGTACCAATGACCTATTAATTTTTTGACGTATAGCTTACATATAGAGGAAGGTGTTGGGTGGTTGGTAGTATTTATGAACCCCTTTTCCAGTCATACTCAGTGACCAAAAATAAAGAATTATAACTGCTGCTTCACTCTGTCAGAAATTGGGGTTAAACGCGGCTGTTACTGCGAGGAAAAAACTAAGGAAAACTAAGGCTTCTTTCACCTCTTTGGAGAGGAAATAACTTAATATAAAAAAGCATAAAAAGTAAGGCAAATTTTTAACATTTTTAAGAGCTAGTGCGTCAGCAAAATAACAGTACTCGGTAGATGTGTGTAAGCGGTAGCTGTGTGTTTCCCCCGGTTATCAGGACCAACTTTTTGAGTGGCAAAAAACAACTTTTGGGATTCCGCCGGGTAACACAATTGCATGTTCTCGGATGGGACTGCAGCAGAGCACCAGAGGTAGTGGTCCGTCAGGTGTATGCAGCTCTACCTGGCCGGTCAATCATTTAAGTGCACGCGATTTTCCAACTGGCGGGAAAGCGGAAAACAAGAGCAAGAACCATAACTCACGCCCAGCTTGCAGCTCGTATGCGACGTTACGGAACAGAGTTTGATGAAGACGCTGCTCCCCAGGAAGGGTAGGGAGGGAGGAGGGTCCTGTGCCGGAGAGCGTGTCAAGAACTGGGTCAGTCCGAGGCAAAATATATAAAAAACATTAACCGAAATTATAGCGCGTACAAGTGGGGAAAAGGAGCTTCTAGACTTTGGCAAAACGAATTAAGTAGTGTATTTCGAGCATTAAAATGTCACTTGGAAGAGTTAAAAAGTATTTAAAAAAGGAAGTTCGTTTGCTTATAAATTTAAAAAAGGATTCGGTGGATATTTTAAAATGTAAAGTTACAACAATCAAGTAGATAAGCTTGAAGAGGAGTACCTTTCCTTTCCATCCTGCAGTTCCTTGTATTTTTTCTTAAACTAAACATAAAAAGATCAAATAAAAAAAATATATATATAATAAATAATCTGTTATAAGAAGCAGAAACGTCTCTTGGTTATACATTTAACAAGAAAGGAAGCTAACTTCGACACATCGAAGTTTGTATACCCTTGCAGATTGGTTTTGATATTTAGATTATTAATTATAATGCTGTAAACACACACATAACAGAGTTTCATAACATTTTACCTATACTTATTGTGTTTACAGTTTGGCAGTTATAGTTTTAAATTTTCTCAAAAAAAGGAAAGGGGTTACATCATAAAAATCGTCAAAATCTGAAAAAAATGAAAGTTACAATAAACAAAAATTAAGTATGCAGATTTATTAACCCTATAAAAACTAATACAAAAACGCTTTCCGAATGGAAT
>JAEIIJ010018655.1:0-13986 GCA_018904815.1 Drosophila ogumai | reverse complement strand
CTTAGTTTAAAAGTTATTAATTAATACCATGAAAATGGCAAAATTCCCCATAGTGCAATGCCACAACCACAGACACGAACACAAACACACATTTACTCGCTCTGGCACTCACACTGCGGCATTCCCATTTCCCTTTTTGCAGTATCTGCTTGTTTTTATACCCCTTACTGTGAGGGGATAAGGGTATGTTTAATTTAGGGGAATGTAAATATAGTATTTCAATATAACTGATATATATTTTTGAGATATACAAAAATATACAATGGATAGTGTTCAGTCAATGTAACATTTAGTATCCAGCTCTTATAAATTCTACTATTTAATTAGCGATATTTGCAGCCACCTTCCTTTACAAATTTCGGTACTTGGAGCGGTATGGTATAAGATATATTATTTAACAAAAATAACCTTTTACAGCCATAAAATATATATTTTTAAATTTCTTAGGGCATCAATTAGTCGACTTAAACCTTCTAACCTCTCTCTTTGTCTTTGTTTTGTCTGGGGCAAAAATGCAGCTGAGCATTTTTCAGCAACATGCAAAAACTCCATTTCATTTCTGCGGCTGTCGTCCAGTGTATTGACCCCTAAACGCCCTCCACACAACACGCTTACATAAACACAGATACACATATACTTGCATTAGTGACAAAGCCATTCCAGTCGAACCCAAACCCATAGCGGTTTTTGCAAGCATTTTGTTTGCTTTGTGGCTTCCGGTTTCTGTTACTGTTTTCTGTTCCTGATATTCCCACTTCCACAACCCCCGCCCTTCTTTCGGTTCAAAAATGTAGCCTAGCAAATGCTCAACTCCGTCCAAAAGTCAAGGGCCGCGGGCCCACAACTCAGTGTTTACCCAATCGTGGAATTTAAATTAAATATATGCAAGGTATTAATGTATAATTAAGCCGTCAATCGATCGACCTGGCCGTTGGGTATTTGCAGGAGAGCCATTCGAAATGAAGTCGGAGGGGACTTGACCGAAATGCCAGCGGCCAGTCAGCGATGCGATTTTCGCGGTGTGAAAACCGAGAAAAGCTCTGCCATCAATTGAATTTCGTGGGTGTGTGTTTTTTTCCACAGAGAAATTGAATTCGCTAAACTGGTGACAACTTTTAGTGAATATACTTCGAAGGATTTATATTTTACTTAAATAAAAAGGAAAGGAAACATATGTTTAATTTTTTGTTGGTGAACTTTTTCACTTTTCTAAATTTTAATCAGTTGAATAAGAAACTCCCACTCATTTTATTCATTATTAAGCACACTTCTTTAACATTTTCCTTTTAATTTTATTAAATTTCATTAATTTCCACAGGCTTACTTATTCATAAAACGCCACTTGACATTTTTTGTAGTTCTCCCATTTAGTTTTTCACCTTTTGTAACACTTCATTTCCTTTTAATTTTTATTTTAATTATAAGTAATGACATTCTGCGCGGACCGGGCATCAGGTGGCAATGGAGAAAGAGACCAAGATTTAAGCTTGCCAGCCATGCGGTTTTGGGCTTTTGAAAAATTAACGCGGAAATGCCAAAATGTTGAGCATACGCCCCGTTGCCTGCATGCAAATTTCATATATTAAGCCACGCCGAGGGCGGCGGCATCGCGACGTGGGGCAACTAGTTGTTTTTGGTTTGCATGGTCGAGGGCCATAATTGCAACATGCCGCACAACACACACACACAACACAGACACACACGCCACTCAGTGGGCGACTTGGGACCTTAGCCAAGTCAAACAAACCGCGGGGCATAGCCAAAAAAAAAAAAATAACAAAAAAAGTAGAAAAAACGGAAAAATGGCAGGCCAGAAAAAGGGAAAACTAAGGAAAGCCAAAATTTGTAGTTGTACTTTAGGGTTTGCCAGGAGCAAAAGGGGGCAGGAGTTTTCATATGGCTTTGTGGGTCTCCTGGCAGAGTGTTGTTATGACTTAATGTGGCCCAGTGACGGTTGTGATGGAGGTGCACTTGCAAAAATATATTTTATGTTCTATATATATTTTAAAATAGTAAA
Source organism: Drosophila ogumai (assembly GCA_018904815.1). Lineage (NCBI taxonomy): Eukaryota > Metazoa > Arthropoda > Insecta > Diptera > Drosophilidae > Drosophila > Drosophila ogumai. The sequence goes on along the minus strand of JAEIIJ010018655.1, from coordinate 11,969 downwards.
GTTATTAGTATCTAGATATCAAAATATATAGTAAAATATTTTCAGAGATGGTTGTGAGAAAAGTTTAATTATAAAAATATATTCTTATTTTTAAATACGAAAAAGAATAGCTTAAATATTGTTATATAGATTTTAAAATAAATAACTAAAAATTGTCTAAACTAAGTTAAGTATTTTTGTAATAAATTTAGTAACAAAAACATAAGGTAGTCAAAAAATCGGTTTATAGGGATACAAATATATTTTTTTATTTACGATTTTTCTTTATGTTTAGTATATCTTTTAATATTTATTAAATTTTCTCTCTGTGCTTGCAATAGAATATACAAAGTGCCTCCTCTAGCCCATTAAACTGTCCGCAGTTCTGAGTTTACGACAACCGCACTAACTTTTACTTCGTCTCTCCTCTCTCTTTTAGGCCTGAGGCGGACCATCAGCCGGTACTTTCCCCCTTCGAGTATGCAATGGCAGCGGGAGGGGCGGCGACGCTGGAGAGCCCGGCTGCGCCAGGACATAGCCAGGACATAGCCAGCGACAATAGCGCCCAGCGCCTTACGCTAGCCACAAAGGTGCGGCGAAAAGGTCCGCGTCCACAGCGTCCCCAGCGGCGCCTGCACCCGCCCCTGATCCCACGTCTGCGCCAGATCCTGCCGCTGCCGCACCTGCTCTGGCTGCTGTGCTGCTGCTCCTGGCTGGGCCAGATGGGCCAGCTGCGAGCCGAGTGCCCGGCGGTGTGCGAGTGCAAGTGGAAGAGCGGCAAGGAGTCCGTCTTGTGCCTTAACGCCAACCTCACACATATCCCTTTGCCGCTGGACGCGGGCACCCAGCTGCTGGACCTCAGCGGCAATGAGATTCAGTCGATACCCGACGATAGCTTCGCCGCCGCCCAGCTGCTTAACCTGCAGAAGGTGTACCTGGCCAGGTGTCACCTGCGTCTGATCGAGCGTCATGCTTTCCGCAAGCTGATCAACCTGGTGGAACTCGATCTCAGCCAGAATCAGCTGACGGCCATACCCTCGCTGGCCCTCTACCATGTCTCGGAGCTGCGGGAGCTGCGGCTGAGCGGGAATCCCATCCTCCGTGTGCCAGATGACGCCTTTGGCCATGTCCCGCAGCTGGTCAAGCTGGAGCTGAGTGACTGCCGTCTGTCGCACATTGCTGTAAGAGCCTTTGCCGGGCTGGAGAGCAGCCTGGAGTGGCTGAAGCTGGATGGGAATCGGCTTAGCGAGGTCAGGAGTGGCACCATCACCTCCCTGGCCTCCCTGCATGGCCTGGAGCTGGCCCGCAACGAGTGGAACTGCAGCTGCTCTCTGCGCCCGCTTCGAGCCTGGATGCTGCAGCAGAATATTCCCAGTGGAATACCTCCCACCTGCGAGTCCCCACCACGACTCTCGGGCAGGGCTTGGGATAAGCTGGACGTGGATGACTTCGCCTGCGTGCCGCAGATCGTGGCCACGGACACCACGGCCCACGGAGTGGAGGGCAGGAACATCACCATGAGCTGTTATGTAGAGGGCGTGCCCCAGCCGGCGGTCAAGTGGCTCCTGAAGAACCGCCTCATAGCTAACCTGAGTGCCGGCGGAGATGGTGACTCCGATTCGGAGCCCAGGACAGCGGCTGCCACGCAGGGCAGGAAGACCTACGTCGTCAATATGCTAAGGAATGCCTCGAATCTGACCATTCTCACGGCGGACATGCAGGATGCGGGTATCTACACATGCGCCGCGGAAAACAAGGCAGGCAAAGTGGAGGCTAGCGTCACATTGGCTGTTTCCCGAAGGCCACCGGAAGCGCCCTGGGGCGTCCGGATTGTTCTCCTGGGCGCCATAGCGGCCCTACTTCTGGTCGGCGGCTCCTCCTTTGCGGCCATCTGTCTGTGCTCTCTGCAACGACGCCGGAAGCTGCGACTCTGGAACTCGGTTCCACCAGTGCGGCGGAGTGAGAGCTACGAGAAGATCGAGATGACCGCCAGAACGAGGCCGGATTTGGGTGGTGGAGCCAGCTGTGGAGGTGGCAGTGCCACCGGCGCTGGTCTCTTCCAGGATGCCGAGGAGCAGGGCTACCTACGGGCGGCGCACACACCGCTGAACGACAACGATGCGGGCCAGGTGGCGGCCATTGTGAATCCAAGTGCGGGAAGTGCTCAGCGAAGGAACGGGGACTATCTGCATGTGTCTACGCACTGCGATGATGAGGAGGAGGAGCAGCTGCAGCAACACCATCACTCAGTGCAGCAGAGCCAAAGCCAGCACCCGCAGCACCACCCACATCCCAGCCAGCCACAGCCGAGGAAAAGCTCCCAGGGACACGTTGCCTCCGCATCCGGAGCGAATAACTCAGTGCCGCTGGAGGAAACGGATCTGCACATACCGCGTCTCATCGACATAGGAGGGTGAGTCACAGAGAGAGAAAATGTAGCTATTACATTTTTAAATATATTTTTGTATGACAAAAATTTTAAAAGAAAGTCCTTTTAGTTTAAACTTTAAAACTTTAAAACCAACTCTCTTAAAAATCTTTTTTAAATATATTTGGTTTATAAGTTTCTCTTTTTTTTGGCCAGTGTGCCCCTCCGGGCTCCCTTTGTTTCTGCGGTTCTCGTTACTTCGAGTGGCAATTGTCCCCCGACCGGGTGTCCGTGTCCCTGTCAAAGAGCTGTCATGCTCGAGTGCGGAACGCGCCCGGATCTCCGTATTGCGTCCGTATTATGGGCAACACTTGACACTTCCACTCTGAGCATGAGTGTGTGGGCCTATGCTCCTACCAACCCTCACACCCACACCTCGTTGTACCTCCTGCTCGGTCAGAGAAAACGCGCGTGCTAATGACGCGCGAAATATGCGAGCACATCCAACAACCCACACGACCGCTTCCACATTCACATTCACATCCTGCCCGAGAAGTGCTTTATTTTTGGGCACACGAAAGGCTCACTCTGCCTGATTGGCGCTTGTCATGTAAAGGGATGCGAGTGCGGGTTAATGGATGCATTGCTGGCTATCTTCATGGACGAGGACACTGCCAAATAACGAGAAACTGAAAAGTCAAGCACTCAAGGCACACAGGCAATCGTGGTATTTATACATGAGGAGGCCAGCGTCGAAAAAGAGATTTCGAAATCATGAATATTCTTTAGAGGATCCAAGAAGTATATATGCTATGTCAGTGGGTCAAGTATTGAGGTCTTTTGAGGTCAAAAATTCTTGTCACTAAAATTTGTATATTAATTAATATTTATTTTGTTTTTTTCCTTTACTTTTCCAGCACCGATTCCGCCTCCAGCTCCATCTCCAGTCAGGTGGATGCCGCTGCTCGCCTAGCGGGCTATGCGGGACACAGCTGGAAGACCACGCCCATTGCCACCACCAAGATCAATTCGCCTCACAGCAAACCCTTGAACCCGACACCCTCGTCATCCCTAAATCCCGGCAGCACAGCCTCGCCCTACTCGCACTATGGCAACCACCCGGCGGATGACATGGCCACCTCGGTCTTCTGCAGCGAGGGTCAGGAGAGTGATCTCTTCGATAGCAACTACCCGGATCTGCTGGACATTGCCAAGTATGCGGTGGCACAGGCTCAGCAACAGGGCCAGGGGGGCGCTCCCACCCTGAATGGAGGCCTCTGCACCCTGCCCCGGAAGCTGAAGACCAGCGGGAAGTATTTCCGCAACTCCTCGGACAGCCAGTCGCCGCTGCTTGCGGACAACTCCAGCAAATACGGGAGCAGTACCCTGGGCGACGGCAGCTTCCTCAATGAGGCCATGGGCCTGGGCAGGCGCTACTCCGCGGAGTCCAGCTATGCGAACTATTCCACCACGGCCACGTACACGGGCGGCGGTCAGAGGGCCAACAGCTTTCTCAATCTGGTGCAGAGTGGCGCCCACAAGGGCAACCTCTTACCAGGCCACAAACTGGGTCAAAAGCCCAGTCTGCCCTCGAGTCCTGTGCAGCATCAGCGATCCTTGTCCAGTGCGGCCACGCCGCTCTTGGATTTCTCTGCCTTGGCATCGCGAGCGGCCGGAGCGGCCAACTCCTCGGTGGCCGCCTATGACTATCATGCTGCGCAGCTGGAGCGGTTCCTGGAGGAGTACCGCAACCTGCAGGATCAGTTGTGCAAGATGAAGGAGACCTGCGACACCATACGCAAGAAGGAGACTCCACTGCGAGTGGCCATTGGCCAGTCGGCGGCCCAGCTGGCCGATCCCGTGATGTACAGTGCAGCCTCGCACAGCCCGAAGCCTCCTCCCCCGACGAGTAATCTCAAGGCCAAGACCCTGTTGCCAGGACAACCGCCGGATCCGCCGCCCTATTGGCTGCACAGGAATGCCATGTTGAAGCGACTGAATGGAGATGGCGGAGGAGCAAATGGAGCGGGCGGATCGCCTGCCTCACCACAGCCCGGACAGGACATTTTTAAAAGCTAATCGAAATCGTGTACAGCCGCAGGATCGAGGGAAGCAGAAGAAGGAGAGACTTCGCAAGACTTCGGTTGGCCGAAGAAGGTTTGAGCTTGCCGGGAAAGGGAATTTATTTAATAGAAAAATGCAAAGCTTTAAAGTCTTTTATATTATATTCATTTAAATTAGAGTTTAAAAAAGGAAAGGTAGTGAATTTTATTTAAAAGAAAAAGATGAAAATTTAAGGTTTTTAAGTCCTTTAAATTATATTTATTTAAATCAAGTTTCAGACAACATTTTCTTTGTTAAATTCTTTAGTTAAACTTGATTTTTTATTACAAATAAGCAACATTTTTTATATCCTTTCCTTTAATTATTCAGTTAATTAAATCCCCCTAGTAAACCCTGTGCAAGCTCTTAGCCCTTGATCGAGAAATGCATTTGTCTGGTTAGTTAGTTAGGATTAGTTAGCTGGAGGACACTTAACTGGTTCATAGCCCAGCCCCTCTGTTGTATTATAGAAACACTTTTCCACTCTTTATACTCGCTACGCATTATTCAACACACAAACTACATAAAACCCAAGGCAAACATAAGACATTGTAAGTGTATAGACAGCAAATCCTTTAGAAAAAGTAAAACCAAAAAAATACTAAACTCGATCACACCTATGGGAACCTAATCCTAGTCCTAGAACCCCCCCAGAAAAAACTCTCGTGTTAGTCTAACTACAAGTGTTTTGTACTTTAAGCGATCTCAATATAAAGGATAATTTGGATGACCTTAAATACGATTACGAGTAAATTAAGTTTGAGTTGGCACAGACTGCAGGAAGGATCAATCGTTCAGTTCGCAAATTGTAAACCAATTAGATCAAAAAAAAAAAACTCAATTCAGTCGATTGCGAAATTGTAATTAAAAACGATGACAAAACCGAAAATAAAAAACATACTTTAGGGTGTCACTAAACTAAAGCTCGAAAAACATTTCACCCAAAACAACAAGAAAAAGCAAAAATAAATTAGTTGAGAATTGAAAAAAAAAAAAAAAAACACCCTGCGCGTTTTAATGGTTCGAATGGGGCTATTTTTTCCGGGTGCTGAATCGAGGGGCGTGCAAATGTCCACTTCCGGTGCTGGCTTTTCCGGTGAAGGGAAGGGTTGCAGGGCAAGTAATTGTCGCTTGTCGTGTAACGCGCCCAGCGGCCAGTGGCCAGTGACCAAGATTAAACAATAATTTCATACCATAAAAACCCAGTGGAAGCAGAACGTGGGCGTGGCAGGATACTCCCCTCATAGAGAAACTGCGGCAATTGGTTCGACGGCGCACATTTCTTTTATTTTCGCCTCGCATTCTCTGGCTGCCAAATGAAGTTGTAAAATGCAAATGAAGCCGTCGCCGTAGTCACATGCGCGTTAAAGTTCATGTTCGATGTGATGTCGCCATAAAGCAGGATTAAAACGAATTTATGAACCTTTGGCACGGTACTGGGGAGAACGACGACATGATAGCCGTTTTATGCCTCATGCCCCCATATCCTTCGCATGCTTCTCTTACACAGAATGTGTCGCAGGAGCTTGACATTGTCTTTGGGCCGCAGGCATTTGAATGAAAAACGTTGCCTACTTTCTGGGGCCATTCGGGAAACATTGTGCAAAATGGAAATCGCCTTTGCGTCAAGCGAATCTGAGCCGATACTCTGCTGCTTCCGTGGTCTGGGCCACATCAATAGCTCATTTGCGCCCCCGTGCATAATCTCATAAATATTTAAGACAGGTCCTAAAACCTACCCAAGTTGTAAATATTTTAAGAACGTTGCCGCCGAGTCAGGAATTTAAATCAAAATAAATCCGGAGGTCTGTCATTTACAATGTTGACATTTTGTAAGATTTTAAGTTGAATTATTTTTGTAACATTTTAAAGGTAAAGGTTTGTATAAATATATACATTGTTCAGTTTTGTCTTTAAACAATTATTTAATTATATTCTAATATAATGTTTATTACTTATATTATTTTATTGTATATTCGATGAATTCAGATTTTATTTTCAACTTAATTTCCCACAAAAATACTATTTGTTTATTCCCTAAAAATATTCCTCACACATTTTATCATTTAATTTCCCTTGGTGATCTCAATTTCGTTCCATTCGCTTTGATTTATACGTGAATAACATGTAATTAAGCCATGCCGTCTGGCTGATAAAAAGCCCCGGCTGGCTTATGAATTTCAAGCACGCAGACATGTCAGAGGCCACCGAAAATTCAAGCGAACTCCACTTGGTTAGTTGGAGTTACTTACTGTTAACGTGGACCAAGGCCTGCGGTTTGTCGGCTTTAAAGACGAAAACCATTTACATTCACCGCATACCACTCCTCCTCCTTCTTTAGGCCACCTTCTGTCCAGCTAAAGCGAAAATAATGAGCCCGTTGCTGGGATCTCGGTGTGAAGCCAAGTAAAGAGCAGCAACGTCGAGAGCAGTCGAGTTCATGTCAAGCTGTCAGTCAAGGTCGATTTCGTTTCCCCAGCTGCCTTCCTGCAACCTTTCACCTGCAGTCCAACGCCCAATGCCCAATGCCACCCACTGTCCTGCCTTGCCTTGCACCTGTCAGTGGCAGAAGGGACGTAGGACGAAGGATGGGCTAGATGGGAGAGGCGGCAAGTGCCTTTTTGTCACTGTCTTGCGGCTGCTAGTGCAATTTTTATATATGCAGCTAGGGCAGGGTATTAAGGATATATACGTGACTCGGTTAGATGTACATTTTATATTTTTTGAACACTGTTAAAAATAAAAATAATAATAAATTGATTTATAAACAAATTTAGTATATTTTTAAAGAAGAAGTTGTTCGTTATTGTATCATTTTCTTTAAGTATTATAAATCTATTTTATTTTTCCCCTTCTTGTTATTTGTTATTCTTCATTTTATTTTAACGCAGAAGCATTAATTTCCTTTTAATAAATAATAAAAAAATATACATAAACTTATTTTAAGTAATTTTAATTCTACAATTTCTTCAAGTGTCTGTTTTAAGCTTGAATTTCCCTCCGAGTTTTGGCCAAGACGATGAAGGACCTTTAAGCTGAGTACCAACTAGTTGACTCCTCGGGCTTGATATAGCGATGAGCGGAGCTAACAGAGCAATGTGTGTTATGTGTATGTGCCCAGGGAATTTTTCCATCATTATCAGTGTCCTTGTAGCCGCTTCCACATGCCACTTAATGCCAACGCAGCAGCGGTGCGCCGGCTCTCGTTCCACTTTCAACCTCCTTGTCGTCCTCGTCGTCGTCATCTTGGCGGCCTTTGTGGTGGCATCGCACAATTGCATACCCACCCACCACCCTACGCCCAGAAGCCACCCCGCCACACCATCCTTCATGCCTCCCTCAACGGCCATTATATTCAAGCATTTTCGTGGCATAAGTTGGCACTTTAGCGCCAGGCAGCTGCTACCTGTTTCAGTTTTTCACTTTTTCAGCTCCGCTCGCATTTTCCATTTTTTTTTTTTTCTGTTGCTGCTTTGTTTATTTTAAGCTAGCCTCACATTGTGGCAAATTCCAAACTGATGACAGAAAAGGGTCCTGAATGATATGAGAACGAATATGGATTGGGATTTTTGAAAGAGATCTATGAACAATTGGAAAATTCTGAATTGTTGGCCTTGCGAAAGGAATGAATGTTTGTTATTCCACTTAGAAAAGATATATTAAAATGTTGAAAATTAAAGTTTATTAATTTTAATATATTTAATAATTTATTTTGAAAGAAAATTTTACCTTTGATCATTCAAAAAATGCTCTTGAGTCTTGGAACATTTCGTACGTTATCTTATCATCAGTTTAAACTTTTAGTAGGGTTCAAGACTTTCTAAAAAAATATATTGAAATATTGAAAAATATATTAAAATATATAAAATATTTTCTTGTTTATATTTCTGTAATATTTTCTCTCCCTGCCTTGTATATTTATCAATTGGCCAACATTGGCAATCGATGTGGCAGGGACAAGGAAGGGCAGGGACGGAACAGGATGCTGCTGCCTGCTGCTTAATGTGCCAGAGCCTCTTCCTTCGCCACATCCTGCTACCGCTCCCACTTTGCTACCAACGCCCACTGCTGTCGTCCTTTTTAATGGATGTTGCATTACTTTCCGAGGCAGCTGTACCGTACAAAAAGTTTCCGCCCAGCGAAAATTGAAAAATAGTTTTCCCCCCAAACGAAACAGCACACGGAGTTTGGCCGAAAAGTTGCTCTGCCGCCCCGAAAAGTTAATGGCAATTGCATTTATTGATTAGCCCCGGCAGGAGCGGCAAGGATGTATCGAATTCCCCCTTAAATGCCACTTGGATTTAATTTTCGTGTTTTTGGCTAAGCCAACAGATATTGTCTCCCCCTCAACCACAAGTTCAAAAAGTCAACGCATCAATGTCAAATAATCCTCGGCAGGAAAAACGCAGCCATTCGATGCGCCTGCGGTTAAGAGCGCAAGGACACACCGGTGACATAAAGCAAACTCAAGCTGCAGTGTCACTGCCACGCCCAACTCCCCCCTAAGTGCTGGTAATGAGCGCACTGATAATTCATTAAACAAAGCGACGAAAAAAGTGGGAAAAACCTAACCGAAAAAAAGCAAATCTGAAGCGGAGCGAAGCGAAATCGCAGTGCAAATGGCTGCTGGGAAAAATGTCAAGGATAGTGGGCCAGCGCTCTGCTGCCGGAAATGAAATGGAAGGACGATTTTCACTTGAATTTCTTTTTTTCAGCACTTTTTGCATGGCACAATCAATGGCTGGAACCGGGCACGGCCAGAAGTTTGAAAGTCGAGGCGAAAATGGGTTTAGAAGCGACAGATCGCCGGCGCATTAAAGTGTCAATTAAATTTTAAGTGCTGAAGTGAGGCATTTTATTTAAATGAAGTTTCAAAGCGTCTAAGAATAGGGATATAAACATTTTTAAGAGGAATATAAAATAAACTATTTTTTAAGATGTAAAAAATATCCGGAAAAAGTTTCGAGAAAGCATTTTTTGAAACAGAAAAAAAAATATAATACAAAGATTTATAGTTGTGTAATTGAAAAGCCTGAAATTGAGCAATTTAAGTAATATTACAATACATTTTAAGTAACGTAATCAAAAAAATGTTGCTTAAATTATTATCTAAATTAGTAGTATTTAATCGCAAAATAATATGATGTACTTTATAGAATTTAATGAATTATATAGCTTGCGTAGATTGTCTTTAATTTTTTTTATTTAAATAAATCAAAGTTATTTACATTTTTAAATATATAAATTCAAGCTGGGCTTAGTCATATAAATTATTTATTTTTAACACAGCAAGATAATCATCTTAACATGATTGAAGTTTATTTTCAAAAGAATTTTCACAATTTCTTTTCCAAATAAAATTACAGGAATGCGGCCGACTCATCTCTGACTGACAAATGTACTTTTATAATAAATATATAATATTTATTGATCAACATTCCTTTCGCAAACTTTTACAACCATTTGAAAGAGTATTGAATGGCATGCGAACCTGTAAAATTTCGCAATTAAATTCCTTCAGAGCTGCTCTCGGGGAATTCGCTCCCGGCGAGAATCCACACCGAATCTTATGGGCCGCCAATCTGGGGCACACCTGGCGACTGTCACTCAACGGCTGCCAGTTACCAAAACCAAACTGGGCTAAGCTCTCAGCGCTGCCAATTCCTCAATGCCGAGCAATTACAAAGGCCGAAGGCCCGAACCTAAGAGAGAGCTGCCGGGATGGCTGGGAAGCTGCGTCCTGGAAGCTGTAACTGAAAGCTGAAAGCCAAAAACAGAGAGCCACTTTAATGAAAACTTTGGGTCAGGGCGCTTAGTGGTTTTGGCCGAGTTGCAGCGGGTAATCAGCCATGTTATGGCAGCTTCCCAAGCGGTTTCGGTTGCTCCGGGGTTCGTGGGAGGGATTATGGCCTTGCAGTGCTCTTGAAAATTTGTTGTTTGCCTTGCAACAGGATAATCTGACGGGGCATCATTTCTGTCATTTTTTATCCTTTTTTTTTGTGCGGCCTCTGTGTGTTTGTATTGGTTTCGTCGCCTCCGTTTGTTTGCGTTGGCCGCGGAAAAAAATAAGAAAAAAGTCCAAACTGTGGCCCGAAACTTTATGCCAGGTTTTTCCCGACCACGGTTATTTGCCGCCTTTGTGCCGGGCTCAGTTTGGGGTTTTGTTGGCCGACTTTTAGCCGGCTTCATTTGGCGGTGGCCACTTTAATTAAGCGCGTTAAATTAAATGCAAGCTTCTCCCCGAAAAGTGTCAATCAGAATGCTATCAAGATTGCACTTTCTGCTGAGCTCTTTGCCACTAAAAAATATATATATAAATTTATATGTACATATCCACTCCATCCAACTAATAACACGAGGGTGAAATGCAATTGTTACGCTTGAAAGTCATTTGAATATTCTGCGCGGAAGCGTGTGCATTTAAATTGAATTTTATGAAACTGTTGCGAAAGCAAACAGCTAAAAAAAATGAAGGAGAAGAGCCTAGACTACAGACTAGAGAATACCCTGTTTTGCTTAAGACTTTGGCTGCTAAAATCTGTAATACTTAATAAATAAATACATAGATTAACAACAGATCATCAATCATGATTTTCAACTCCCAAAATATATATAAAAAAAAATCTGAAAATCCTGGTCATTTAAAAAGACCTTTAAGAATCCTCTTTTATTTTTAGCACAACAAACAACCAAGAGTTTCCCTTAAAAGTAAATATATTTCTTACATGTTTCTGACGTTGAAGTCTGGAAAATTGCTGGTGATGCAAACATTTCAAACACAAATTTCGTTCAAATTTCAACTCTGAGCTGGAGTGCTGGCCAAACGTGTTGCGGACAGTTGAAAATGTTGTTCCAGAATGGCCGGAAGCGCCACACTTGGCGCCAAATGTAAGGCACCACCCTGGCACATGCAAAATATATGCGCAGACACAAGGCGAGCAGGTAACCAATTTCGAAGTTGAATCGTTTAGTGGAATCACTTGAGGCGATTAAAATCAATCACAGACAATTGGCGCCGACTAGAGAGAGACCCCGGGACCGGCCTGACCTGCGAAACGGACTACATTTTTCTTGCCACTTTGCGATTTTTATTTAATTTGCACTCGAAGCTATGTCAAGAGCTTCACCTCCACCGGGGGCCTCTGTTAAGGAAAATTTGATTTTAAATTGGTTTCCGAAGCTGCAAAGAAAAAAAAGAAAAAACAGAAATAAAAAGTTGGTGAAACTAACAAGTCCGTTTTCCACTTCGAGTGTTTGGCCATAAAGAGCCACAGGTTATGTTCTTCTCCGTGAGGAAAATCGAGAAAAATAATAATGCGCAGAGGCAGAGGCAACAATATATATTCAGCAACAGCATAAATACCATTTCGAGTAAGAGTGTCCATAAATATTTGCTTGAGGTAAATTAAATTGAGAGAAAATTGAACCAAACAACATTAAACAAATGGAATGAATGGATTCTTATTTGCTTTTGTTGTAATGAATTTTTCATGTACATTTTACAATTCCCCAGAATTAA